>VXAL01017788.1:30905-47782 GCA_013399475.1 Chauna torquata | reverse complement strand
TAATCAGGATATGTAGGAAGAGCTAAAACATTAATAATGTCAAAGAAACTCTCAAAATTAACTTGAAATCAAATAAGAAGCAGAGAACATTCAAATTACTCTGTGAAACACAACTCCATGCAATTTAGCAGGAAACTAGAATAGATAACAATAGCTAGAATCCAGAGTGTTTTTGGATGCACCTGTGCAAACAGTTTTTTGCAGGGTGCTAAATATAGGAGACATATTCATACTTGATATAATAAAAGATCAGACCTTTTACTTCAAAGAATCTAAGGAGTATAAATAGGATGAGAGAAAAAAATAAGTGTATGTGTGCATGTGTTGTTTCAGTTTATAAAGATGCAAGACCTTCTGACGCACAAAGGGATAAACTGCTGACATCTGCAGTGCCAAAAGGCAGGAAATCTGGCAAAGTGGCTAATACCATGTATTTCTGTTTTTTTTTTTTTTTTTTTTATTGGCATGGTTGTAACTATATATTTTGTCTAGATGAGCAGATAGTCTACACTTAGGGCAGACATGGTTTCACAGTTTTATTCTTTTTAATTGATTTGATAGAATCCTCTCTTTAATTAGCAAATAAGACTACTGGAAAATTCTTGGAAAGACGTTTATCCAGATGAAAGTAAGATCAGACCTCTATATCTGAGCTATCTGGTAGTTTTGTGAAAAGCACTGCCAAATGGTTTGATCACGTACCAATCTGAAACCAGTGACATGATCAGATCAGGATGTTAAAGAAAACCCAAAGCCCAAGCCCTCACCTTGTGATTTTTTTGGCTGAGGTCTGTTTGGCATGGTATTTTTACTCCTAAATAGGAATTCAGTATGATGCATAATAATACATGCTCTTTGTAAACTTGTAAAAACATGTTCAATGCACAAAATAATTTATTCCCTTGCATCATTTTAAACAATATTGCACACATAGCCAAAAGATACAATATTTTTTCAGAAAAATCCTCAGGAAGATGCTCTCCTGAATGAGACCTTTGCAGCGGTGTAAAGATCCTATCTAGGTGACTTATAACAGCTAGCCATGGATTAGAATAGAGCAGCAAAATAATATGTATTGGCAGTTCCTGAGTGGCAGATGGCCTTTGGCTGCCCCTATGATCCTGAAGCTGCAGTTCAATTCTCCATTTCAGCTTCACCTTATAAACAGGGTCAGCCCATACTGTCTGCAGCAGATCAATGTCTTAGATACATGGCCAATTCAAGGGGTGCATAGAGTTCCCTTACATAATCTTTCCCTTCTCTTTGCTGGGGTTTTCTTTGTTCCATTTATTAACCTACTGCTCTTTCCATTATACACCATATATTTTCAAAAGACATAATAAAAAAGCATGATTTTAGCAATAATTTAATGACAACTTCAATGACGTGATATAGCATCATTTAAGCTTATTTTGAAAGCTTAAATTCCTCACAGTTGCTACAACAGAGTGGTGTAAATGAAAGTTTAAATGTTGACTGATGAGGTTGTTATATGTCACTTCTGTGTGATGTGAAATTGTGGCTGTTTTCTCAAGGGCTGTTCTTTTGTGAGACTGAATTACATCACTGCTTCACAGAAGGCATTTCTCTACAGTATCAAGAGGCACATGGGGTGAGAAAGAGATGAATGCCAGCAGCCATCAGGAGATGGTGCTTCTTCAGATTACTCAGTTAAGACATGCTCCTAAGGACAAGTTTGATTTTGAGGATCGGTTGCCCCACTACAATCCAGAAGACTAGTCACAGGATCAAAGCTCTAGGATGCTCTTGTATATTTGGGACATTTGGGGAACAATGGCATTTTTCTTCCCCCTTCCTTCTCTCAACTTTCTCTTTCACAGATTTATAATATACTAAAACAATCATCTCCCTTTCAAGCAACACAAGCACATCAAGGACAGCAGCTCTCATCCATCTCCCTTACTGCAGATATTACTCCTCTTGCGGTACACTGCCATGTGTGTTCAGAGGGAAACTCTGTCCACCCCAGAATCACTATAATAATGCCTCTAAGCAGGACAAAAATGATTTTGTACATCAGACTGATGCTTCTGACCACATAAAACCATTTCCTTCCAAAACTCATTATGACTGGCAAAACAGAAATAAGTGCAGCATAGCACAACAACTCAAAACAACAGCAAAAGTAATACTTAAAAGTAAAGGAATTACATGGTACAAATGACTGAAGGGTATTCAGCTAGGGTTTGATTGCATCGACAAGGCACAATCATTTCTTGGGAGAATAGTTCCGTCCTTAGAAAGGAGAAAGAGTCACAGCAAAAGAGTTCTCAGAGAAGAACTCATGGGCTTTTATATCTTCATCTACAATGCAGTTTTTTGTCTGCTGCTAGTGTTACATGGTGTGCAACAAAGAAGGCAAAATGATAGGTCCTCTTCATAGACCAGCAGATCTTCAGAGAGAACGGGAGGAGAGGGTGATGAAGAGAACATGAGGTCTGTGTGCAGAGCCAACTTTTTGGCAGACAGAATGGTCAAAGTCACGGAAAGAAAGTAAGGTTGTTTGCATATGCCATATGTGCCTTTAGAGCTCCAGAACAGCATATGAGCTAATTGCAAACTGACCTGCACGGCTAAACTGGACTGACAGACAAAGAAACTATTCAGCTATGTGATATTTATATAAAAATCAAATTAAAGCTGTTTAAAATGGGCATAATACTGGAATGATCTACTAGAGCTCAAACACTCAGGTATCTCTGCTGTCTTAATCAATACACAGGAGATGCCAAGGTCATGCTTCAGAAACAGCATACAAATTAGAGCCTATTTCCTATATGGAAAATCATATAAAGCTGAAGAACACACAGATAGAAGAAGACAGAAAACAAACAAGCAAACAAACAACAACAACAACAAAAAACCCTGACAATCTACTACTGACAAAGCATTACTTAAGATTTTGAAAATTATTGAATATTCTATTAAACTAAAACGTGACAACATTGACATTGATACTGGTGAGGTGCATTTTGCTTCTCAGCCCATTTCTCCTCCCCACAACAAGTTCTGGGCAAATGTTTGCAAGAGAGGGAGTGTGTACAAGAAACCTACTTTGATTAGGGCAGAGTGGTATCTAATCAGGATCACAAAGGAAGGAAATGCAAGAAGCAAACCTATTTCCCTTTATAAATTAATGCTTCTTTCTCAAATCTGAATGTCAGCTTGTTCTGGATCACTGGCTCCCAAACATTTCTCTTTTACTAACGTTGCATCTGTTGAGTTCCTTCTTCCTCACTGTCCAACCCTGCAACTGCCTCTGTGAAACGCCTATTCCCTGCCAGCTTTCCAATTCTTGGTGCTGTTGACTGCTGCCAGACTACTTGCACCATTGGTCTCTCAGCAGCACTGAGTCCTAAAGGAGGTGCTAGAAAAAGGAGCAAGCCATGAAACAGTAGTCCAAAAATTAGGGAGCACAGTAGATAAAGATGGAGGAGTGGGTTTGTTGGAAAGGATAATGCCTTCCTGTTCTCGTAATAATTTTTCTGCTCCTTCTGCACAGTAGCAGGGACTCCAAGTCAACAAACCAGGCTAATGTTGTACTCCAGGTCTTATCCATGATGTAGATAAGGCTGGTATCTGCTGCTGTAGAGGCAAGTGACAGTAACCAAGTACAAATTTGCTCTCTTGAACAATAGCACGGTAAAGAAATCTATACTGTTTTTCTGCAATGTTTTCAGTTATGTCTACACTTCAGTGGGTAGGTGAGTGCAGCAGTGCCCCAAATCCTTGCATGCTGCATGGACTGCCTGACCTCTGCCTGAAGAACAACCTGCAGACAGCCTGTCTGTCATGTCCAGTTGCATAACTGGCTGTTCAAAGTGCTTGGACTTGAAGAACACCTCAGAAAAGAACATGGAAATTATATCCAGCCAGATTTTACAAAATACTGAGAAACCCACCCCGCTTTCTGCCTTTACATGCCATCCCAGCCAGCAACCAGCATTGTACAGCTGTGGGCTATCACTGATCCCATTAGGTCTGCTCAGCTCTTTATCTGCCTCTGACAGGATGCACACAGCAAGCCCTTGCTGAGTGATTGGTGGACTTCTGGCCACTTTGAGTAACAGTCTTTGGGACTGACAGCCTTCAGCGCCTGAAGGGATCAAAAATACGACTGGGAAACAACTTAAGTCTTAGTTCTGACACTGCCTTCCTATATGATGTTAGACTTATCAGCATCTTACCTCAGGGTGCTGTGTAGGTGACTGTGGAAAATAATAATGCATCATTCTAAATTCCCTGGAGACTGGCTCGGACATCCTAAGCCCAATTGCCTCAGAGAGAAGATTTAAATTATATTCTAGGAGGTATTAAGCTCCAAAAGGTATCAGTGTTCATGAGGCCTAAGCTGAGGATGCTTGCCAATTCTATTTTGAGAATAAACTCTGCTACCTTTTAAGAAAATAGTTTGGAATAACAGGAAAAGAAATTCTGAGGAAGACCCTTTTCTTTTCACTCCTTGCTATAGTTTGTCTGCAGAAGGATGCAACTCAACCCTACAGGATTGTAGTAGAATGAAGCTTGAAGTGAGAGATATATTGACCAAGGACAATGCATCTACCTAACAGCTCCAAACAACAGGTTTGCTTTATGTTCCAAAATGCTATCTTCTTATATATACTATATCCCTAGAATGTGTCCTATATTCATTTATTCTCCTGTAAGTTTTGTTCCTATATGTTGTAAAGAATCTCTACCTGGATTAATAGGATAAGGAAAGAATAACAGCAGTCCTAGCTAAAAGAATCTCATTTTATTCAGAACAATTCAGCAAGTTTAAAGGATATTCCTACCCTTTAAAAAAGTGTTTTCTCTGTGCTTCTTTGCAGGAGCCTAAGGACAACAGATTGGGTTCTCAGAAGAGGAGAAGGACAAAAATTCAAGGTAAAAACTACTCTGTTGAGCATCAGAGGAAGGAAAGTAGGAACCTGAGATGTCAAGAATAAGATTATAAAGAGATAAACAGAGTGATTAGGGGAGTATGAGACAAGTGGAGAATAGGGGAATGCTTAGAGTGACAATACTGATGGGAAGACAGTGGGAACCAAAACAAGTTTCATGTCCTTCAACCTAACTTTGTGCTCAAAATAGCTTCAAATGGAGACTAAGTTGCTGTGCTTCACTGAGACTGGTTGCTATTTATACATATATGTCCTAGTTTTGAAGCATTTATGCATTTTTTCTTACATTAGAACAAACAAACAATAAAACCTGAAAACATTTGCTCTCAATGTACAACATTCCATGGAGAACCTGCCTGAGTTTTAAAAATATGTTGATACTGAACTACTTTCAGTGATTTTTAATAACTTATGTAGAAGACATAAGGATTTTAGATCACATGGTATAAAAATTAGCATTTGTAAATTGTTTCAAAAAGTCAGATTAATGATANCTTACAGAAACTTACAGAGAGAGAGAGACTTAATATATTTTTTTTTTTTTCAGGTCTTCATCTTGTGTCTAGAAATGACTGTTGCTGTTCAATAAGTGGAGAAATAAAGGCATTTCTATTATTTCTTAACAAACCTTTACAAATATGAAAACTATCAATTTACTCAGTGTTTTAGTTTACAGGCTTGTTTGATATCCAAGCTCATTTATAAAGTTATTTAACTGAATCATATATCAGTTTTTAATCAGAAATTTTCATCAATATCAAGAAAGAATGATGACCTGATAGAGCCTGTTTTAAGAATCAAAAATAGAAGGTTGTACATTCACCAGGAAATCATTTAGCGTTTTTTTGGAAACCTTCCAATAAGAAAGGGAGCAGCTCAGTTTATCAGTAACCTGAAATGAAATGAAGCAATCATCCTCAAACTTTCTATATTTAAATCTTCAGATGTTTACACAATCAGAAGTTAAATGAATTATTTAAGCAAATTTTGCATTAGCAAAAAGAAAAGAAAAATGATCTGTAGGAGAAAAAAAAGCTACAAAGAGCAGAGACAAGTAATTTAGGTTGTGACAGGTGATCTGCATCAACTGCCAGGAATTTAATACTGGCTTCAAAGTTAGGTGAGATGAGAAAGGCTGAATTTGTCACTGGCAGAGAAATCCATTCCAGCACACCATTTCAGTATCTGAAAGTATTTTGGGTAAGATATTACTCAACCTGAATATGGAGGTGAGACTGGCAGAAAGGAACCACTGGAGCAGTAGACAGGAGGTGAGAGAGTGTGGTGGAAATGACAAATCTGGGGAAGTGGATGTGAGAAGAGCCAAAAGTAAATGCAGAAATGTAAGATGCATAACAGTGATCAACAGAGTTACCTTAAGAAGATGAGCAAGATATAGTGCTAGGAGAGTTTAGATGAAAGGTTATCTATAATAACTGACAATATGATAAATTAGGAAGAACATGGTTCTTGATTCCTATTTAGGAGATTTATGACCTCAGAAGCCCGAAGGCTCATCTTATTGTTCCCATAAGGGGACAGAGGTGGAAAAGCCTTATGCCTTATTACCTGCTTTGCTATGAAGGAAAATAGATAAAGCCATCAACTTATCCCCTGTATTTACAGCAGAAAGTTGTGCTGACTATTTTTGGGGGGAAAAAGAAAGATGTGGTCATTTGGAATGATGCCTAATGATTAAATAATGTAAGAAACTACTGATATATCTTTTCACATGTAAAGAAGAGAATGCAGTGTTACAACAGCTTTTATCAGACATGAGACACATCCAGCTCTTTGGATCCTACGTGAGGTGCTCTCTGTTCTCCTGGCTGTGCATTCAGAGCCTTGTCATGCTCCCTGTCTTGACTTGCCTTTCTAGTTTGTCTCAGCTATTATGAGGAAAGAGACAAGGGTGGTCACAGGAAGATATAGAAAGGCAAGAAATGGAATGAGACTTCAAGTAAACAAAGGGAGAAGACTGAAAGAGATAGGAAAAAGAAATGTCTAAAGAAAAAATTTTAAGCCAATCTAAAACAATGTCTTGCTAGTTATAGGAAAGAGGAGTTTACCCTTTATAGAAGCATCTTAATATCAAATACAACTTTTTCCTCTGAGCTCCGAGGATCATTAACTAAGCCATGTCACAAATTGTGATTCCTTATCACTGCAGCCCTTGAATTCCTCTGTGCTTTAGGAGTATTTATCAACCCATAGCACATCTGTTGTGCTTTTGTAGTTTGAGAGTATAAGCTCCCTAAGGACTAGGAACTGAGAGCCAAATTCTCATACAATGTAAAATTTTAGAAATCCATTGACTTCCACAGCACTTCTGTCTCAGTTGCACCACTAAAGCCTGGTCCTCGTGTTTTTCACTTGCTGGCTGGCACTCTGTAGGACATGCATAGTAATAAACATCACAACAATGACCATCATTTAGAGTTTGCAGGATAACATGCCATTCAGGAAAAAAGAAAAGAATCCTACACTGTGTAGTTACAGTAACTTTTCATTCAGGATAAAAAAGATTTTGTCTCATGCATGGAAGACACAATAAAAAACATTCAGTAAATTAGATCTGATTTACACCAATGTTTAGACGAGTGTCTTAAGTAATTTTCCTAGATGAGTTCCCATTTAAAAATCTTCTGTCAAAACATTTTATGATGTTCTCGACTGTCTGTTCTCAGTCAAAAATCTACTGAGGTATTCTCCAAAAAACATTAGAAAATTTGTATAAAAATTATGATTTAAAATTACTTTTGGTCTTTCCTTCCTTGTAGAGCATTTTGAAGAACATCTACAGCTAGTTAGTCATGTCAACAAAGTAATCTTGAGGGAGGGAGGGGGGAAAGAAAGGAATAAAGAAAGTTCTGCAATCATTCCTTATAATGCAGTTATGCTTTCATGCTGTTTTTCTAACAATTTCCATAATAAAAATCCACAGGAATATTACCACAAGGATTTAAGTTCTTCTCAAAATGATTTCTAGGAATAGTTGCATTATGTTCATTTGGCATTATATGGGATCACAATCAAGCAGGGAATTTAGTATTTTTCCTTAAAAATACTATGGAAAAAATAATAATGAAATGAAATGTGTTTTGTTTAGTAGATTTTTATGGAGACATCTTCCTGGTTATCTTCTTTCCTTATAGCTTAAAATGTGAATAAAGAGAAGGTGTCTTTCACACCAAAACCAAATCTAGGAATTCCGTTTTTTAACTGATTGCACTATGAGAGGCAATCTTGTGAAGAAAACATCCTGTAAGACACGTTTTACATTGAGTCTATGGCATGTAATATGTGTTAAAAAAATAAACTATAAAATAATAACATAAAAGGGTCTTCTTTTATAAGGACCTCATATCATATTTTAATGGATTTTTAATTATAATGCTACTACTAATAAAGGTCGTACAATATAAAGTTTCATAAAATGCGTTATCATAACAGTAATATTTGAGGGATTTATGTGATAATCTTTACATAAAAGTGACCTTCCTTTTAATATACTGGTATTACCATTCCCAGTGATCCCAGTAAGAATGACCTCACTTTGAGATATCTTACCTTATCAAATCTCAACAATTTAGAAGACACCCCTAATCTGATTCTTCATGTAATTTTTAAAAAATTGTAATCCATTGACTGTTGTAATAACGCTAATGCTTCCTTTATGCATCTGTAGGTGACCTACCCATACTGTTTACTACGAAAGCAAAATGAAGTTGCCCTCCTCCAGCAGTTTGTAATCGAGTTTTCTGTTTCTGTGCCTCTGCAACCATAGTGCAACAATTATTTTAAATAGCTTTAGCAATAACTTATATCATTCCATACCTGGAAGGAAATACAGTGAAAGACTTCTTTAGAGGGTATAACAGAATAAACTTACAGCTATATAACTGAGTTTGTAATTTTTTTAATCAAAATCAAAACCCAGTAGAAGCAAGGTCCTAACTTATTAAATCCTTAGATCCCAAAATTGAGTCCTAATATTTACCAGCCTATACTTTTATATCGTTTCTCAGCCATTACCAATGAAATGTGTAGTCTCAGAAAATGAAGAATTTAAATGAGAAGTAAAGATCAGAAAAGAAGAAAATAATAGAGGCAGGAGCAAACGATTCACAGCTGTACTTCAGATACCTCCTGTTTTTCTCCTCTAAAAGTATACATTCGTTAACCTATTTCTCTACAGAGCAGAGCAGCAATAATTCTAGAGCACAGTTTACCTTCCAGAGCAACTTAAAAGGGGGTAAGGACAGAAGGGAAGACAACTGTGTAGTTGCCTGAAATATAACACAAATTGCCTCTAGCAAAGGAACATAAGGAGCTAATTACCTTGAAGGTTCAAACTAATCAATTTAGTATGATAGCCTGCTCAAGTTATTCACATGAATAGCCCAGATGAGGTTCTTGAAAATAGCAAGAAGTTGCTGATGAAATGGACAGTAGCGTTGAAAGGTATACTTCCAAAGGAGCCAGGCCTTTGTCCTAACCCCTGTTCTGTCTTACTCATGCTAAAGTTCAGATGTCCCATCTAACACTGTTCCTTGGCTGAACCCTGCATGTTATACAAGCAACATACGAGATTATTCTTTCCCCATATATCTGTGGCAACCTGCTGATTTTCCAGATGTTCACCAATCCAGAAACATAATAACTATCTCCCTGTCCATAAAGTGCATAAAGCCTGAATAAACAAATCTGTATATCATGGGTGTTGGTTCAGCTGGGCTCATTTGTTTTACATATGATGTTGTCTTTTGCACATGTATGATTTATCTGCCTGGGAACGAAAAGGATCATGAGCATCTCTCTAACAGTCATCTCTCATGCTCAAAGGGGTCTGAACCATAATGCCTTGAAGACAAGGATTGTTTGTGTATGGTGCCTGCTTTGGATGAACAGCTCTGCACGAGTTCCTTGTAGATTGGGACTGTGCTGTCTTCCTATTTTTAAGTCTACAGTAATATTGAAAGATAAGACTCACGGAAGTTTGGATCAATGCATAAAAGCCTTCCTACTCATTTAGAGAGAAATGATATTATTTGTTTCCCAGAAATGGAACAACTCTGATTTTCCTCTCCAGGCTGGTTTACACTAATGTAAGTCAAATTCCATCAGAAAAGTGATCTACATCATTGTAAGGAGGAACAGAGTCAATAACTACTGAGACAAATAACGGAAATCTTAATGAAGGCTCCTGTATGCATTTTTTAAAAGGCTAGGTGAATAATTCTAAGAAGGTCACAACTATGCACCATTAAAAGCTGTTGCTGCAGCAGCCTGCAGAGGCTGGAGGAGACTTGCACGCCACCACAGCTGTGACACGCATGTTGAACTTGCTTGCACTCATCTCCCTGCACAGCAAACACTTTGCCACCAAACATAAAATCTTTGCTCACTGGGTAAATGTACTAAGATGAAATACGAGTGGAGGGGATGAGAATGCCTTTGAACAATTCACCTTTTTCCCAGCTGCCACACTTGAAAGGAGTAGTTACTCTGGCCCTGCTGAAGATACCAACTTGGAACACTTCACTATGGGCAAGGTAGGAGATCGCCAGTTTCTCAGACATCTGTATGCACTGATTTTCCCTCCCACTTCCATTTGGCATGACCAAATCCACTATCATAAATATTCGGGGATTTTTTTGCTTTCTGTGTTGCTGTTGTGTGTGTGTGCATGCGCACGTGTTTTCTGATAAATTAAAAGTGATAGCTCAATGTGTAGCAGATCATCAGATATCAACCAGCATAACATTAAATTTGGAACAAGGCAACCTATCCTGCATTTTATTTCTCTATCTGTAAAAAAGGAACTGTATTTCTTTAGGTATCCCTCAGGTAGATTGTGAGAGAAGTTGAGCAAAATATTTCAGAAATTATAATCTGTTGATTATATTGATTACATACAATAAAATGATTACATATATAATCTATTGACTGCACTTATCATTTAATGATATATTATTTGCCAAAAATATTTTATTGGAATTACTTCTGAATTTTTCTGATTGTGAATTAATAATTTTAGATGAAAAGGTATATTTGAAAAATGAAATAAAAATGAATTATTTGCAAGCAGCTGGCTGTAAAACATATGAAATATACCTTGACTTTTCACTTAAAAATCCCACCCCCCAAAAAAAAAGTATTCAAGATTTTCACTCAAAGGTAGTGAAACTTTCATCTGTTGTCAAATAAATATTTTGGTAAAGCTGTTTTTTGTTTTGTTTTGTTTTGTTTTTTTGTTTGTTTGTTTTGTTTTATTTTTGCTGTTTATCTGGTAAACTAAAAGGAATAAATTGTTCCATGCTTCTTGTGATGATAAACTTCACCACTGAGAAGGCAAAAATATACGAGTAAAATGTAATTATTAACTGAAGTTAATGCATATTAATTGTCTGAAATAGGCAGTAAGGTATTTTTGTGTAGTTTGGTGTGTATACAACTCTAAATCTTCAAGGAGATTTAAGAGTTTATGTCATAGATTTAATCACTTTTTTTACAGATAAGGGTGATTGGAGATAACCTTCAGTTGTTCCATAGTTTCCTTGAAATTTGATTTGTCATTAGAAAAATTATTTAAAGTCTGTTCTACTCCTGAATACTTCTATCTTTGGTATTCATTAAGGAAATGTGTACTTGCCTTGGAAAACAAACAAGTTATCCTTGACATTTTTGTCATTTGTAAAAAACTGATATATTTTGAACAAACACGGAAATGGTAGGAGAAAAAGTTCTACTTTTTTAAATGGCTTTATTCTGAGCTATATTATGTATACTTTACAAATGTATTAAATTGAAAAGACATGGGAGTAGTAACTGCATTCTTTCCTTTGAAAGAGGCAACGCTTAGATTGTTCTTCAAATAATAATCACATTTTCAGCTCTTTTTTCATATATTGGTAGTTTTAAATTTCAGTGAGACACAAAGCACTTCTCAAAGTTAAATATTTTCTTGATTGTCTGAAAACATCTGCTTCCTGATGGAGGAAAAAGTAGAAACGACACAGAAAAATCCTCATCTGTAATTTGGAATAATTTTGAAAATGTATTAGATGGAATTTATTGGCTCCTTTATTCTCATTGATTTCAGTGCATTTTGAGGGCCATCTTGAGACCTTCTGAAATACCAGGTTTGCTGTGTCAGCACTGATGTTACAGCTGTGGAGGCAGGCAAAGCCAGAGCCTACTGGGATGCCACATGCCTCAACACATCTACCGACTTCAGCGAACAGTTGAAAGCATTTTGCAAGTGAAGCCCATGGTAGGTCCGAGGCTGTAAAGCTGATGGGTCACCACCACGCTCAGCTCATGACATTCTCAGACCAGATAGCCACAAGGGCTGCTCAGGTAGGTAGTATGCCTCCACAGGCCAGCTACTTATAAGGTCCTGATTATTGAGTTTGAAGAACCAAAAGCTGTTTTTACTGATTAACTCCAGTTTAGGCAAACGGAATAAAATCCTAATCTTTCTGCAATTTTTCAGATTGTCCTCAGTTTTGCATTTCTTTGGCAGTTTTTGTAAGAAAAAGAGTTTGCTGTAATAATGCTGACTGTGTCTGTCAACTCCCAATCAACTTTTGAACCCATTGTCCAAAGTCTACCAAATTTGATAGAGAAATAGTGATATCAAGTATAACAAGTTCTTCAGAAATTTTTAGTTATTACTGCTAAATATGAACAAACTACTAATATATCCAACGAGGAAGTTAATGGAGTATGAATTAACCTGTAATTAGACATGAGAAAATCCATGCAGGAAAGAAAGGTATGTTATGAATGCGCCCAAAACAGAAAAAGCTTCAATTAGAGATTACAATTTAACATGTTAGAAAGTCCAAGCATGAGTCACAGCACAATAGAAAAACAAAAAATAATAAATTAGTTCTTCCACTACTTCTACTACTTTTGTCCATAAGGTCACCTTCAGAAACAGAAAATCTGTTCTTGCAATGACTTTTTTTTTGAGAACCCAGTTCATGTTTAGCCAGCAGTAAAAAGTTTTCTGTATTCTACGTATAAAAAAAGTTACAGAAATTGAAAATACCAGCACTGCATATAAAATTTTGCATTTAATGAATTATTATTAAATCTGTAGTTACTAACTTATTATGGGAAATTCTCTTTCTTCAAGTTGCAGTTTCAGTCTGAAAGAGATACATCAGGTCACATTCAAAAATTATGCCCACAGCTATCTGGTGTAAAAATACTACATTTAAAATGAAAGTGTACAGAACTGGTATTTGAAGAACAGGACAAAATTAGATGAGTAGACCAGGTGTTTGACATGAATGGTATGAATGGTACACCATTTAGTAGCTGGGTGCTTTTACTAATATAAAAGTTTTTTTTTTTCTTTTTTAATGTATTTTTTTGTAGTACTAGTAAACTAAATGTTTGTTAGTTTTAATATACCATTTATTAGCTTAAGACAGTATTGTTAGCTTCCTGAGTGTGAGGGAACATGCAAATCATCTGACAGATGGTTTTGTTCTATAATCCAACTCTACATTTGTTTTTCACACTAAATCATGCCTCTGCCTTCAGCACAAAATTGTGATCCACAGACATAAATGGAGTTTTGCCATAGAGTTTGATGGGATCATATTTCCCAGGAATTTATACCCGATTAATGATTATAACAATGAGACAACAGTGAAAAAAGTTGTTGACCTGCATGAAAACAAAACAAAACAAAACTAATTATAGAAGAGTGATCAACAATATACCTGGCTAATCATTTTTTAAAGAGCAGTTCTACAGATCTAGATGTCCACAGGGATATGTGTATTTTTATGAGTATCTAGAACTTATTCTTCAGGGTAGCTTTTACTTCTGATTTTTCAGAACAGCTCTTCAAGATAGAACTACGAGGGTCACTACCCCAGAGTTCAGCTTAATTTCACTGCAAGTGATCTTTAGATACATGTTGAGTCCATGTTCTTATAATCACAGGAATTAGATTTTATTACTTATTTGCACTGCAGTTTTGATTGTATTCTCCTGCTAAGGTTCTACAAAACTTAGAAAGACTCCTAAAGGAGCTCTTTGCCCAGAAACGAGGAGTGGTAGATCGTGCCTAAATCCACATTTGTATCATGCGTTTGAATCACTCCACAAATGATCCAGTTTACAATTAAATAGAGCTGGCTTGACTCTGCTTTAGCTCCTGGTAGAGCAGATAACCTTATAGTGCTGAACTTTTGAATATTATTGGAATAAAATATTTTCCATTTAGAAGATTCTGTCTTACTTTCTGTAAGTGACTATTACAATTTACTCGCCATTTGTTTCAGCTTTATTTTACTTTCAGCTACAAATGGGCTGTTCACTTAAATTGACATAAATTTTCTGCACAACATGGAAGACATGAACCATTTACTGTAAAGAAATGTAATATTACAACTATGATTATATTAGTTCTTCAGTCTCTAAAAAAACTTTTATTGTATCAGATTTATTAAAAAGTTCACGTTTAGAAAAATACCGATCAGCTAACACCAGCCACTTGGAGGGGATAAAATGAGTTGTCTGGGAAGAAGCGCATTTGGTTTGGATTTCACTGTGCTTAACAGCAGAAGATATGACTCAGAAGATGGACATTCTTGGCATTCACTCTTTCTTTAGTTTTAGAAACACTGTATTCTCCTGTGCCAAAGGAACACTGACTTTTCCTCAAGCCAGATATTAAGTTTGAGGAAGCTTGGGTAACTTACTGCTTAGAAGATCAGAACCAGGGCATTAGGCAAACGTATACAGACTGTCTCCATCCCTTTCACACCCTGATGTTTTAAAAGGAAATAGTGATTCAATTATTCACGCTCAAAAGGGGTCACAGACTTTTTATATATCCATGTGACAGTTACCAGGCTATGAATTTCAATCCCATGCAGATGTCTAATTAGGATGGGATTTAAGTTTTCTTGCATTTCTAAATTTACTCGCATGTCTTAACCGCATAAACCACTGGCATGCTGGATCTCCTTGATTGCACTCTACAAAGATTGTGAGGCCACACAGGCCAGAATGGCTCCATGCTTACATCTGGTAAGCAATGGTGGTGTGTTTCTGCAGCGCAGAAAACTTAATTGGCCTTGGAGTACAGGGCTGATTAATTATCTGCTTGTGTAGCATTGAAGTAATGGTGCTGTTTTCAGTCTAGGAACTAGGCAACTCTAACATGTGGGTTTGTGTACTGTATTTTACTGTGCATAAGAAATATGACTTACAAGCAGAACTAGAAGATGTGTTCAAATTCAGGAAGCCAAATTCCTTAAAGTGCAAAGTTACATCTTTGAACATCATAATACTTAAGCTTCTTAATGGAACCAGGCCTAAATATTGTGATGATCTTCACTGTTTTTATACAATTTTGTTGGGGGAAACATTTTTAATAACCAAAGGCCTGCCATCAAACTCTTGTCAGAAATTTGGTGGGTGTGTATATAGAAAGGAACAGAGAGACTATGACAGGATTTTTTCCATTTTTAAAAGAATATTTACATTGCAATACAAAACAAAGATAGACAATATTAGTAACAACTCTAATTTTTACAAGACTGGGAGAAAACCTTAAAATAGCCTTTACCATGCATTAAGCCCTTTTGATGGACCTGAACCTTTGAAATGGAAAGGCTTGCACTAAAATCTGGTTTCTCATCACACTTACAAGTAGTCATGTCCATGTTAGGGTAAAATAGCGATACTATGTATGTTACAAAACAAATGAACAAGGAAGGAATTCTCACATCCAATGATCTCTGACTCAGGCATTCTTAATATTTTTCCAGAACACTGAAATAAAATTAAAAGAGTTTAGAATTAAATTAACCATCTGTCTATTTTGCTTTCTTCTGTCTTCACAGCTTTGATTTCTTCCTTATGTTTTCTTAAGTTCAATATTCAATACTTAGCAATTCACAAAGCTCAAATGCTGGTTGGTAAACAGAAGACAAGGTGAGACAATACCTCTTATAGAACTTATCGGGAACACATGGAAAGTAAAGCTAATGCAATGTAAAGTTTACTGATCCTCAGTGCAAGAGGCTATCAGATACTAAGGGCTGTCTCTGTTTCACATAATTTTAAGCATCTTAAAGTTAGTTACTCCATCAACTTCAGTCACGTGTGCTCCCTTTTTAATGAAGGAAGAGAAACTGATACTTCCAGAGGGTAATAAAAAGAATAGGCACCCTCATGAGATGCCGTCTCCTTCTTTCAGTTACTGAAGACTTCTGCCATTTACCTAAAATATCCATACCCACATCTATAATCCATTACAATGAAAGTTACCTGAGATGAATCCCAAGCTAAAACTTAAAACTAAATGCTTATGTATGCCATGAAATTATATATTACCAAGTGTATTTACATTTCTTTTTATGTAGTTCTCAGTTACGAGCTGAAAAGACAAGCAGCTGCTCCCTCAACCAAGTTACAGGCATAAATCATGTACCAATTCATGTACCATGAATCACGTGTCATGACAAACCTGTGCCTGCTTGTTTGGATGGGCTTTGATAGAAACTTGTGCCACTGTTTCTATTTTGAGACATTCAAATATTTACTTCAAGATTGCTAGGGACATAAAAGCCTGAAACTTGATTTGATATTGAGAATGACAGACACTGACTCATTAATCTATTTAGGAGCCTCTTGAGTTCTTTGTTTTGTTATAAACAGAATTCTTATGAAAAGGAGAAGAAATCTGATTTAAGAGCTGTTAAAGGAGTTGAAAGAATAACTAGTACTTAGTTAATTTGGTTTGAAATTACAGTCGTTCTATTTCTTTGAGGCTTTTTTTTGTGTGTTTAGCATTCTGGATGTTAGGTTACTGAATTATTTCAGTACACTATTGTGCTGACTTTTTAAAGTATACTGTAAACCATAATCTAGTTTTGTTTTTTTTTTTTTAAGAAACTTTTTTTTTTTTTTCCTTCA
>VXAL01017788.1:0-30892 GCA_013399475.1 Chauna torquata | reverse complement strand
TACAATGAATCAAAACAAATCTGTTTATGAAAGCAGAAATATCTCCAAACCATGCAAAACTATAACTCCTGATATGAACATAGAATTACCATAGGTGCTTAGGCAAACGGGCCTCTTTGTGCAAAAATGTTCAACTGAAAAATGTTAATGGTAATTAATGTAGTAAAGCATGCAAATTTACAATTTCACTAATATTTTATGTGTTGGCCCTGGGATTCTGCATAGTTCAAAAATGGGTGTTGAATATTTATACTAGAAATATAGCATTATAAGAATAATTTTGTTCAGTATTAAAGGGCTGAAATTCATTTCTAATGAACAGTTATACTTTTATAAAGGCATATTGTATGGAAACATGATGATAATGTTGGAGAAGTTCTTTCTGTATTCAGGCCCAGGTCCTTAATAACTGATTTCATAATATTTTCACTCTGCATAGTCCATATCAATAAAGATGTCATAGTTATTTACTAATATTTAGGAATTATATTGTATCAAGTAAGTAGAAATTATTACTAGGGTATGCAGTTTTTAGATTCCTGCAGTTTCTAATTTTATATAACCCTTTTTATTTCATTCCTGTAGTCAGCAGTTGCAGTAGAACCTACTGCATTCTGTCAACCTTTTTGATTTCTGTGATCTTATAGGCACCAAGATTTCAGAAGGGCAGTTGACTCTTGCTTTTGTCAAGAGTACCTACGGTATTTCTTAGTGGTCTTTCACCAGGCCAGCTAAATATCTAAAAATGCATTTTTGGAAAGTTTGTTTGCACTGTATATGCATCTATGTAAGCAATGACTTACCACTAGAATATTCAGTAGTTTGGGACTGTAGTAGATTGCTTTGTTTCTCAGGCAAAATACATTTTCTAAAAAGGTAAAATAAAAGCATAAAAAAAGTAAAAAGGGTAAAGTTTGTCTGAATGATAGTAAATTTCTTAGGGTTTATCTGAAGATAAACCTTTATCATGAACTGACATGAAGGCATGATCAAGCAGACATTAACATCCCGTGAAAAGACAGGGCATAACAGAAAACAATTGGCTCTCTTGACAGGAGATTTGAAAAAGAATGAGCTACAGTTATGCTATAAATGGTAGATAACTCATTTGGACTGTGCTTAAATACTGTGGTGATGGACTTGGTACAAGACACTTACAAAAATAATTCATAGACCTCCCTACATCCTACCAAGCACAGTTAAATTCATCAAAAGTGTGTAACTATTGCCTGCAAATCTTTTTTAAAAAAATAGTAGCACATAACTGATATGTAGATTATTTAATATGAAAGAATATTATTAGAAACTGTACCTCCCACAAATGTAGTATTTCTGCAGAATTTACATCTTATTTGGGCTAAGTGAACACTATCCATTTCTCTTCATGGGTTAATCTCTGAACATGATGCACAGACTCCAATATGGTAAAATGATTCTGTAATACTTAGAAATAATTCAAGGATATGTACAATACAAAAAGAGAAACTGATTTAATTAACTCCGAGCAATCTTCTGACAGGAGAAACTTGTTAACTGGATTTTCAAATGTTAATCCACAGTTCATTAGGTTTAATTTAACTAATTATGTCATACAGAAGGTACTTTTAGCCTACACAATATTTTGTTCTATTACCTTTTGGCTACACAAGTAAACACTCCCTTGGATTAATTCAATTAAAACTTCCTGAAGAAAGATTTATGAACATAGTGTTTTAGTAGTGCTTTAAGACCAATATTAAAACTTGAAATATGTATTCATTCATTCCTTGATGCTTAAAGATTTACCGTAGGTCATACAATTATTATGACAGCTAGATTTTGATAATAGTGACTAATCTGGATTTCAAAGAAAAGAGGTGTGGACATATATTTAGGAAGTTTTAAGACAACTCCAAATAAGACCCAACTCTTTGATGACCTACCTAACTTGTAAAGTGATAGAAAATGCATTCAGCATTTGCTGTGAAAAAAATTTTAACAGTTTATGTCACTTAATCCTTTGCATTTAATAATCCAAAGCCTTAATAATTACTGTAATTAAATGCAATTTAATTGTAATTATTGATCCTGAAAATGATTTTATAATTTTTCATTGCTGCTTCCCAAAAATTGCATTTGAGAAGTGATTTTTTAATTAATAATTGTATAACACTGCTAAAAAATAAAAACAAAACAGTTTAAAAAGTCTTTTACAAAGCTATCCTGGCTCTAGCTGGATGCTGTAATGACAATTATAGTTTATATTCTCTAAGAAAGCCAGCTACCTTAATCCAAAAAACATCAGGGAGAAAGTTACTTTTGTCCTTGTAGATCTGTATCATCAAAACCTAAGTCCCACTAGCATTAACCGAAATCTGCTCTTAAGGACCTGATTCAGAGATGTTTCTGTATTGTCTATCCTCTTGTCCAGCTGTTACAGATGTCCTCAAAACAGCATTATCACTGGTGTGTGAGTGCTCCTTGTTCCCTTCATTGGAATGCAGAAGGGCAGAGAGCACTTTTGCTGCTCTTGTAGGACAGTGCAATTAGAAAGGCCACTTTCACAACAAAGGCATTGTCTTGTCTTTGGCATTGTTCACCTTAAATCTCAGCAGGACTGCTTCACTGCAGTAGTATTCTCAAATTTCCCAGCTTTTATCTGAATGTCCTCTCCCATCTGATTTTCAGTTATTTAAACTAGAGCTTAGATTTCTCTTGAGGGAGCAGTTCTTTTTTTTAAGCAGTTATCTAATGACTGACACAGAGGTTTGAACTTGGGTTACCACTCCTCAGGGACGTGTCTTGGAGCTGTACCACAAACCTGTCCTTCACTCTTTATTACATACAGAAAAAGGAACAGATCCATCAAGCTAGAAACTGCAACTCATGGAGGCAAAGTCACCTGCCTCCTGCTTAGGCAACGTTTGTTCAAGGTTCTGTTTCAGGTCAGGTGAGCAGGGAGAAGCTAATGTCTCCTCCATTTCTTATCAATACTCTTCCCCCCTATAGGTTTTTAAAAACAGGAAGGAAATCTTTCTTCTCTATGCTGGGCTGATGGCTGTGAGGAGCCCTGGTTGCACCCTCTCTTTCTAAAGGATGGACCCATGAGGATTTTGAGTCACTCAGGCCATGCTTGTTAACAAATATGATCCTGAAGAATTGCATTGAATTGTGAAGCTTACTTGCAAGGGGCTTATGCAATGACCTGGAAGTATTCAAAAGACATATAGATGTGGTGCTTAGGGACATGGTTTAGTGGTGGACGTGGCAGCGCTAGATTAATGGTTGGACTGGATGATCTTAGAGGTCTTTTCCAGCCTAAATGATTCTATGATTCTATGACTGAGGCAGTAGGTAAGCTATCAGACATGGGAGCAAATGTAAAGACACTAATCGAATGATCTTGAAGGTTTGCATAGCAAACTGAACTTAAGTTTGCTACTGTGGGAGACACAGCTGCCTCCATCCCTCCCAATTTCTCTCACCTTCATTCCCAGCAAGTTAAAAAACAAACAATACCCAGCCCACCCAACAACCATTCCCAAAATACAGTGATGACTTCCTATATGGAATTCCTGGATAATTTGTCCCCAACCCCTAATTTACTTACACTCAGTTTACCTTTAATAATGAGAAGAAGTTGGTACGAACTTTGTAGTAGGATCTGCTCCTAAGAATTTGCATTTTGTGCGACATGCAACTGCTTGTTGTAAAAGAAACTGCAAAAATCCAAACAGGCTCATAAAGTGGTACTCCCAAGTGCAAATTCAGTTTTTCAATTGAAGAGTGATGTTAGTTTAGAGTGCATCATTCTTGTTTGCACTCTGTCTGATGGAAGTTTTGTTTTTTTTTTTTCATCAAGCCTTTTTCCAAGATTTTTTTTTGAGCATTTATGAGGCACTCCAAGAACTCAAGGATAGAACACTTTTATAAATAAAAGATGTGTTTGTATAATTACCAGGCAGAGAAAATAACTATTTCTAGTTTTAGTTTATTTCTTTTTGAATGCACACTAAAGGCCTGCATTTTTCTTTTCCACTTTTGGTCAATGGCTAAAGCCCTATTTAGAATCTTAGCATATGAACACTGATTCAAAATATTCCATGGTGAGGCAATACTAATAGAAATAGTGTTACCTCTCTATGTTTCTCTTTAAGAGTGTCCAGCTGGAAAACCTTCTACATTCTGTGGCATTCTGTGAAAGGCTTGGTAAATTAAATTAAATTAAAATAAAATAAAATAATAGCATAAATACAGGTTTCCAGTAGTCTACTCTTAAAAATCCCATGAATTCTGTAGATCAAGGAGATTGAAAGAAAAAGTCTGCACTGTTGTTTCAGATTTCATATACATGTACAAATNAAAATAAAATAATAAAAAAAAAATTGAAGGGTTGGATGTTTTAGCTCTGAAAATAAAGCCTTAAGGCATTAGAGAAGACTGATGTTAGCCATTTTAGGGTTGTGGCCTAAACAGCTTGTTTTCTTATTTCTGACATAAAATTCAGATGTAGATGAAATGCTGAATAGGGATGACACGTCTTTACTCCTAGGTCTAGCATTAAAGCAAAAATAAAAGGATAAACATTGAATATTTTTAATGGTTTATTTCACTTTTTTTTGCTATTGTTGTTGATCTTAAAATCAGGCTTTTAAACCAAGTATTTTTCTTCATCAAAATAAGCAAGATCACAGATGCAGTGTTCTTCACCTTAATGATGAAATGCTACAACACCTACCCACAATATTGGAGACCACATCCAGTTTACCTCTGCTTTATGGAATCATAGAATAGTTTGGGTTGGAAGGGACCTTAAAGATCATCTAGTTCCAACCCACATGCCATGGACAGACACCTTCTACTGGATCAGGTTGCCCAAAGCCACATCCAACCTGGCTTTAAGCTCTTCCAAGGTTGGAACATCCACAACTTCTCTGGCCAATCTGTTCCAGTGCCTCACCACCCACAGAGTAAAGAATTGCTTCTGAATATCTAATCTAAATCTACCTTTTTTCAGTTTAAAGCCATTACCCCTTGTCCTATCACTACATTCCCTGATAAAGAGTCCCTCTCCAGCTTTCCTGTAGGCCCCCTTTAGGTACTAGAAGGCAGTTATGAGGTCTCCCCAGAGCCTTCTCTTCCCCAGGCTGAACAACCTCAACTCTCTCAGCCTGTCTTCATAGAGGAGGTGCTCCAGCCCTCTGATCATCCTCATGGCCCTCCTCTGGACTTGCTCCAACAGGTCCACATCCTTCTTGTGCTGGTGGTCCCAGAGCTGAATGCAGTACTCCAGGTGGGGTCTCATAAGACTGGAGTAGCAGGTGTTCAGTCATTATTCATATTTTGCTTTCTGGTAAAAATACCCTGTTCAACTAGACATTCAAAAGTGAGGTGCCATGGAGGTTAATGAGTTAATTTGTAGCAAGTCACACAGTCCTGACTATTAAAAAATTAGGAAGACACATTACCTCGGAGGAATGGATTTCAACAGTGACAAATTTAGCCCATTATGAATCCATGTAATTTTCTCACACTTAGAAATTCCTTTCACTGTACAATGAACTTGCTCCTTTTATTTCCAGTTTGCAGTCTGCTCACTACAGTAAGGATGGCAATAGTTTGATGCCTTAAGCAGAACCTTTTGACTCCTCTGCCTCTAGTCTTACTCCTTTCTCTTGAAGATGTTCCCCTTCATAGCTTCACAGCTATCACCCTGTGAAGTAATGAGTTCAAGCTGATTTCTGAGTTTTTAGGTAGTCATAAGAAAAGGGGAACAGAGAGGATGTGGCAGAAAGTAGAAGGGTGGGAAAGGTACAGGAAACAGGGTTAGGGTTTTGTTTTAAGGGATATGAAGCATGCAGTAGGATAGAAAGGATACTAAGGCATTTAGAATGGGTCCCTAATTTGGAACGTGGGGAGCTCAGAAAAAGGTAAGATTATTGCTGTTACGGTAAAATCTGGGCCCAGCTCTAAATCTTTAGATTGGGGGTGGGGGTCGTGGGGCTGTCAGTGAAAGTGAAAAGGAAAGGCTTCAAGGGTACTGCAATAGGGGAGTAGAAAGATGCAAAATAAAGGAGTACAAAAAGAGACATTCAGGTACCTTGAACTTTCTTCCAGACTGACACCTGCGTTCATATCTGGATCCAAATTCAAGGATCTTACTTTAATCCACTTGTTGGATATTGAAGGTATGTGATTGGACATTTATTTTTTGAATTAGGTAAGAAACAGGACATGCTGTTTGAGGTAAAAGCCTACTTGATGCTATACTTGATTAATTGGTAGGCTGGGCTGAATTCATTTTAAGATTAACTTTGTTTTCCTTCTTTCCTGTGGCATTATGTCAAGGTGAAAATATATTTGCTTGTATTCATTTCTTTAGTTCTGGCATATTCTATGTATTCAAGTTAATTTGTAAATGGGCTGTTATATTTCGGTTTGGCACATCACCTTGATAACGATATTTGAAAGGTACTGGTTAGTACAAATTCTGTTGAAACTCTTTATGCAGCTGATATTTTAAAATCTCTGAAGGCAGATAATGCAATCTGGTGCAGCAATTCATTTTTATCCTGCCACCCAGTAAGAAGGATGATCCTTACCTCAGCATGGCTTTGACTGAGGGGGATTTACAATGATTTACACCAGCTCACAAGCCAGTCCTAACTTCTTAGCCTTGTAACTGCAAGTTCGGTCATTGTAGGAAAGATGACATAATTGTTTCTATTCTACCATCCATTTCCTGAAAACCTTCTGAACGATCTGTCATCCTCTCAGAATAAATAATCTGGACACAGAACCTCATCTTTCACCTCTTGCTTTTTGTGCAAAAAATAACTTCTGTGAAAAATGAGTTACAAATTGGGCAATACACAAAACACTAGCACTCAACATGTTCTCTAAGACACAACACAGTATGTAAGAAGGCAGGGGAGAAAAAAGTTATACCATATTTCATTGAACTTTAGTAAAATTGGATTCAAAAATTTCAGTAGTCTAGTGAAACACAGAGAGAATAATTTTTTCCCATTAAAAGAAAAAAAAGGGGAGGATATGTGTATGTATTGTAAAGAACTTTAGCAAGAACTGAAAAGATAGAAAATTCATATTTGCCAGTGAAACTACTCTCATTCGGGACAAATTTCCTGAAAAAAAAAAGCTGAAATTGTGTTTGAATTGACACCATTACATTTCACACAAAAATGCTCTCTATGTATGCACAGAAAATTTTAAGCAATGGTAACATACAAAAACCACTCAATAGCCTTCTTTCTTTGATTTCAAGGAAACTATAACAAAGCAAAATATTACTGGATCTTTCAGAAATCAGGCTACTGATGACAGTGGAACAAATGCTAAGTTAACTGCTTTGAATGTACGAAAATGTAACCATTTTTGTTGAAATCCTGTGCTGATCATCTCCCTAGCTACTTGTCCATAGGGAAAGAAAGTATGCACATTTGAACTGCCCTGTCTATTAACAAATGGTGCTATGGCCGAAAAAGAAGGGTCAAAACAGAAAAAGAAGAGAAAAAAAAGTGGCAGCAAAATAAGAGGTAGAGAACATACTGAGTAGAAAATATGAGTAAAAGACCAGAGGCAGAAGACGAGGGTTGCATAAAAGGAATAAAGAATGATGGGGATGAGGGAAGTAGACTACAGAGACTGGAGTGTAGTACCAACTGTGAAAGCTGTGATTGCGATGAAATTCGTAATGTCTGTAGCAAGAACCTTACAGTTCAGAGTGGAGATACCAAAATGTGTGATTTGCTTGCTTGTTAAAGTATATTGGCCAAGCAGACAAAATGTTATACGTGAGTCAGTAAAACTGTTATCTTGTTTTAAGAAGCTATGTGAACCACTTAATGTCTAGGATCCTGGATGCTAGTAAGTCAATACATGCTTATAGTACAATAAAGCAATGTTTTTACTCACACTAATACAAAGAAGAAATGAATTTTGTAGGGTAACAAAAATAACTTGGGGAATTCCAACATTCTGCCTGTATATATCTGGAGTCTTTGCATGCAGTGCTAAATTGTAGCTGGTAAAAGAAATACATGATACTAGATACCAGTGATTACCCATAGCAAAGTCAGCACTTATATTTTATTTAATACATACCACTTTTTTGCTATTTGGGGACTTTTAGATAAAAAAAAAATACAGAAATGCAAGGGGGAAAATTGGGTCAATCCCACATGGATCAGTGGAGGAGCGGATCCACATGGATACATGGAGTACAGTGGAGGATATTACCTTGTGCATCAAATCATGCTTGAAGACAGGCAAGTGGAAAAGTTTCTTGTTGCTATCAAAGTTTAAAAAGTCAGTGGGAATTGAACAGAGGAGAGGTAGAAGGAACAATGACTGGGAACGATGGGAGAGGGAGATGATGACTAGTGATCAGATAAGGAAGAGATGGATAAGGCTGGCAGACAAAGTTTGCAGGGTGATGTGAACAGGAGGGAGCTTGTAATCAACAAAACAGTACTGAAAGAGGTCCACTTCAAGTGTCTGCACAAAGAAGTGCCTACAGGATGGCATTATGGGGAAAGCTGTCATACCTTTTCATGGAAATCAGTACATCTAGGTGCCCATCTGAACTGCCTGTACAATAATGCCTGCAGCATGGAGAACCAAAAGGAGAAATCAGAGGTCTGAATGCTGTTGCAGGGCTGCAATATCTCATTGGAATCACACTGAT
Source organism: Chauna torquata (assembly GCA_013399475.1). NCBI lineage: Eukaryota > Metazoa > Chordata > Aves > Anseriformes > Anhimidae > Chauna > Chauna torquata. The sequence continues at coordinate 22,206 of VXAL01017788.1, read as the reverse complement.
GCGGTAGGATAGCTCAGACGACAAAGGTGGTGCAATGGATGGATACAGATAACTATCCTATCACATGTGATTTAGCAAGGACAGGCTAGGATGAAAAGAATGAATCTTCTTTCATGTGAGGGAGGAGCATAGATGCATGGAGCTCTGCCTGAGTCAAGATTAATTGGCAGATCAACACAGGCAATGTTGTGGTAGATGCCTGCTACAGAACACCTGATCAGGAAGAAGAACCAGATGAACCTTTCTTCAGACAACTGGAAGAAACCTGAAGTTTGCAAGGCCTGGTCCTCACAGGAGACTTTAACCACCCCAATATCTGCTGGAGGGACAACATATAGGACAGGAAATTTCTGGAGTGCAATGATGATAGCTCCTCTAACATTTCTGTCAAGAAGTCAATGAGGAGAGGTAATCTGTTGGACCTCATACTTACAGATATGGAAGACCTGATTGGAAATGTGAAGGTCAAGGTAAGTCTTGGCTGCAGTGACCATAAAACAGTGGAGTTCAGGATCCTGATAGAAGGGAACAAGGCAAAAAGCAAGATCAACTGCACTGGACTTCAAGAGAGCAAACTGTGGCCTGTTCATAGATCTGCTTGGAAAAATCCCATGGGGGCCAGACCTAGAGAAAGGAGGGGTCCAGGAGAGCTGGTTGATTTTCATGGATCACCTTCTCCAAGCTGCAAAGACAGCTGAAGGTCTGCAAGGATGAACAAGGAGCTCCTGACAAAACTCAAAAATAAAATGGAAGCATACAGGAGGTGGAAGCATGGTGTCCTGATGATGGTAGTATGAAGACACTGACCTAGTGTGCAGGGATGCAGCTGGGAAAGCCAATGCCCTGTTGGAATTGGCTCTTGATTGAATTGACCATGGTGGTCCTGGTGGACCATGAACTAGCAATGCTTGCTAGTGACCAAGGCCAATAGCTTCTTCTGGGCTGCATCAGGAACAGCACTGTATCACCTGTAGGTTGAGAGTATGATCCTTCTCCTCTCCTCAGCACTGCACAGCTGGACTGCTGGGTCTGGTCATGGGCTCCCCGGTACAGGAGGGGACACGAACATATTAGAGCAACTGCAGTGAAGAGCCACAAAGGTGATGAAGGGCTTGGAGTATGTAAGCTATATGGAGAGGTTGAGAGAGCTGGGATTGTCCAGCATGGAGAACAGAAGGCCCAGGGGGATCTTATCCATGTGTATAAATACCTGATGGGGGTAATAAAGAAGATGGAATCAGGCTTTTCTGAGCGGTGCCCAGTGTCAGGTCAAGAGGCAATGGGCACAAACTGAAATAGAAGAAATTCATTTAAGCATAAGAAAAAACTTTTCCACTGTTAGGGTGCTCACCTATAACACAGTACAATCCTAGCACGGAATAACACATATTCTCCTATAAATAAAAATTAAAAGGATGAAAGTATGTAATGATTAAACCTAGATCAACACCCCATGCTCAATATCTCTGATACTTCAGCTGTACATTTCTATCAATTCTGTCAGGACTATAGATTCCACTTAAATCTCCCATGGAACATGCACTTCTCTGCTAGCAAGCTTTTGTTTGGTTTGGGTATTTGAAGTTTAAAAAGTCTTCCATTTGTACTCTAAGGGAAAAGGAAGGTTGCTCTTTGTCCGTTGACTTCAGCAAGACTTTAACTGCACTTGAAGCCAATCCAGAAGGTGATACCATTCGTATTGAGATTCTTCTGTATACCTGCAGACAATAATGGTGAGACTTTACAAAACAGTTAAGTTTCAAAATGCAAAATTCCTGTTTATTATTTTCTTTGACAGACTTCTTTTTCCTTCCCTCTAATTTTTAGTGAGGAAACAGGACAAGATTGTACACCTTCCCCTCATCCCTGCTGCTTTCAGCTCCACTGTTGCTTTCTTCATGATCATTTAGTAGAACTAAGGAAATAAGGAAGAATGAGAGAACAGAAGATTGTGCAAAAAGAAGAATAAATCTTCATACAGATAAATAAAATTAAATCTGGAATGAAAATAACAGATGAGGTAGGAATAGCTGTGAGCATTCCTGTAAATCCCCCAAGGAATACTAGCAGACAACACTATAATTCCTAGGGGATATTCCTATGCATCTCTAAAAGATAACATGCCATCCAAACCTGGTAAAGTGATTTCTAGAATCTAGTAGAGTTTCTAGAAAGGTTTAAACTTGCCTGTGTTGTTTTTTTGTTGTCATTTTTTTTTGTTTTTCAAGATTGAAACCAAACATTTTAACTCAAAAGGAAACTGTAATGAAAGATTTAATGCCCACTAAGCAAATCAACTTTAAAAAGTGAAAGAAAAACCAAACATCTTTCCCCTCTTCTTTTAGTTTGGTTAAGCAGTGAATGGGTTAGAAGATTTTTGACAGCAATTCCGAATCTGGAGTACAACACATAGCTCTGATCTGGTACTGTCTGACAGTGCTAAGCTTAGCAGTTATATTGTTTGAGATATATATATATATTTTAACTGTCTGTTTTCCAGAACATTAGAGAAAAAAATTAGGAGGCCTGTCAAGGATTAGGAGACAAACTTCCTGGTCCAGTGCCTTCTCTATGTAGTACCATTCTACTTTGCAGTGCTGAAAATCAAAGGAGAGGGTCTTTCTGAGTGAAATTTGATTAACATTTTTTAATTGTTTAAATTTTGTGCATTGTGTTTTCACTTTCACTTCTCACAGTAATAAAGTTTAGGACAGATTTTCAGTGAAACATGTTTTTAAATGCCATGATACTTTTATAAGTAAATAATTATTAAACAAATAAAACATTTAAAGACTAGGTTGTCAGACCTGCAGTGTGCCTGGATAGTGTCTGCAGTGGGTGCAATGTACCCTACCTGTGTTTGTGGACTCAGGGTGCACCTGCGCTTTCCGTGTCCCTGCTCCTGATCTTTCCTAGTGCATAGAAAGGGGCAAGGAATGAATAGAGACCACATTTAACCTCAAGCAATAAATCTCAAATTCAGCAGCTGGTATAACTGTGGGTAGAGAATGCTTTTGCTTGTTTGCCCTTTCTTTCGTTTTCTTTCTTTTAAGCTACATTTTCGGAAGAACTAGAACAAATTGAAACAGGACACTGCATCATGCTCCATATGCCCACCTCCCCAGAACCAAGATCAGACATTGGATTTCATGGAACAGATGTTAACCACATCAGGTACTGCTGGAAGACATTCAGATTCTTTGTGGATTAGCACAAGGCAACCTTATACAGAACAGAAACAGAGCCAGCAACTCTAGCAAAAGAAGCAGTGCCGACTGCTTCCTGGAAAGAGGAGGAAACAGACCAGAACTGAACTTTGCCAGTCTCTTTTTAAGGGATAATAACCCTACAGCCATATAAAAATCCGTTATTTTCTAGCAGGAGTTTTTACTTCACCTTTTATGTTGTCAACTTTCCTAGCCCTAATTAGTGCTGTGTTAATGAAACATGGCTAAAGATAGGTGAGAGTTACTGTTCTCATTGTACAGTAATTTCATCAGGTTGCACTGATATCTTTATGTATGGGTCATGGAAATAGTATTTAAAAGACACCCATGAAAAATACTTAAATGCATACTGAAGTTGCTTACTGGTGTGATACTGACTAAGCAATATAGCAGATTTGACATAAATAGGGTTCATTTTCACAAAGAGTGTCATATCCCAAGTTCTGCAGTTTTATCTGCCTGGTCATGTTCATGGGCAAGCCAGTTTTGAGCCAAGAAAGTGGTACCCTGGCTTACCACTTCAGATCATGATTTTGGTGGGTTTTTCATTTGATTCTTTCTATACTCATTTTAAATCTGGTGGAAGAACTGTATTTCTTTATTTTGGTTAATGGACTTTAATGAAGGTGGAAATGTGACTTGGCAAAGAAATGCAAGCTGGAATGTACAGGCATGGAGAAAAGCCTGGATAAAGTGATGAGGGACAAATGAAGCATTGAGACAGGAGTTGGTGGCATAAAGAAGAGGAATGAAAAAAGGGGTAAGGTTAGAGAGAAAGCTTGGGGCAAAACTGTGAGGGTCTTTTAAGGCAAGGACACAGATTCTGAACTCAAGGCGAAATGTGTGAGTAAAATTAAATAGGGCTAAGCTTCCCTATGAGTTCTCCAAATACACTTTATAACAATTTTATTACTTACACTTTTAAAAAGTATAACTGAATTAGGCAGATGCTTAGTATTGTTGGTCAGACAGATTCTGTTATGCTCTCAAACAACCACATGCATCTCTTGACTGGCTTAATGTAAAATAAAGTAGAAAAAAATGTAATAGATGCACTTCAGAAGCTAAAGCAAGCTGAGAAGGAGAAGAGACTCCAGCTACGAGGATCATGTGCAGTTTCCATTTATACATCCTCTCAAGGGATGGAGACTTTGGTGCAACATACTCGGGGACAACTGTGTGCTCCAGCACTCAGAACTTGTTCCCATTGTCCCTCGAGACTTGTGTCTTCTGAAAAATCCCAGAAAAGAGAATGAGGGTAAGTGTAAGGCAAGAAGCAGTATGAATGTTGATATAAAAGTTTGCTAACCACAGAAGAACTCAGTTGCTGTGAACCTGCAACTAAAACCAGCATTCATGGAAATATATGTTTCCCCTTTCTGAGCTACACACAGCACCAGTGTAAGAAAATAAATTGCTGGAAACCTCAGCAAGTGCTTAAACTCTGGATTATGATTTTACTGCTGCTTCATAGAGTCACTTAGTAATGAATAGGAGAGCTTTCCTATGGGATTAACAAATTTTTACAGATACTAGGTGGTATGTTTCCAATTTTGCCCTAACAGAGATAGCCACTTGAAAATATTTGGAAATCTATAGGAAGGTTAACCTTTACTTAAAATATTGGTACTAGTTCCTGAACAAGGTGCAAACCAGTAAGAATGTGTTTGAGTTAAATATACAGGAAGTTATCAAAGGCTTATAACAGCCTTAAAGAAAACTCAAAATTATGTCAGTAACTGGGGAACAAAAGCAAGTTAAAAGTTTAGTGACATTACCATTTGAAAACAATTCTTCTAAGGATCCCATTTATATTTAACATCCAAGAATGTTAAAATGTTCGCAACCATTTCTCAGCAGAATAGCACTTCATATAAAAATGTCATTTGTCGAAACTGGAACTTTCTGCATATATATACGGGGTTTGCTTTGGATTTCACTGAACTGGTTCCTTACATCTAGGACTGAATAACTCACCAGAGTCAGAAATCAACCCAGAACATGAAATTGTGTTACTTATCAGTGCAGTCATGTGACATAGGGAAAAAACAGTTTTCAAGTCCTTGACCTAAAGAAGGTCATTTCTTGAAATGCTCATGTGTCATATGATTACATCAGAGAGGGAGAGTCTACAGCCTTGCAGCCAGATTACTGATGCCAAAGATGCAGGCTGAAGGCCCCGTTCTCTCTAAGACCCGGGGGCAGGACATACCCCATGTTGCCTTTGAGTACTTCTGATATGAGGCTATTGTATGGAATGAGATGTGGAAGCAGGTGACAAATAGAATTGTGATCAACCCCTTCAGATCCCACTTTCTGTATTGCATAACTAATTACATAAGAATCTCTGTTTTCACTAAGAAGAATGGGACCTAGATACCAAAAATGTTTTTGAAATATCAACTCTAAACTGAAGAAACAAAGATCTCAAACTATTTCTTGTTCCTACTTCTCTCCTTTCCCAGTCATTACCTATCAAAACATCACGAAGAGAATTTTTGATGGTAAAAAAAAAAAAAAAGTAATATTTTTAATTCTCTCTGGGATATACTGGAGATTTGTATATAGGGAAAATACACATCAATATTTAGAATGAAGCCTTTCAATTGACAACAAAATTGTGAATGAAAAAAATTAGACCTTTTTAAAATTCTCTTTCAACTTAAGATAATGGGAATTTTTCACATGAAGTATTTGTTTGCCAAATCACAGCCATTGTACAAGATAAGAATAACTGACTTGTCTAAAGTTAACTGGCCTGTGAAAGATTAATGAATCAAACTCTAAGCTCTGATCACACAGGACATAATCTTTCCCACCAGAACAGTCTTTCTTTCCTAATCACACTTTTCAAAATCACTGCTCTTCAGCAACACTCTTTCCACTGAGAAATGCTGCCAGGGATACAAAATAATGTAAATTCATGATAGTGTATTGTGATAGTAACAGAGCAGCTCTATTTCTCAGAACAGTTGGAGAAAGATAAACACATGAATGTGTATGCATATATACATAGTCATTTACATGTATTTACGTACACAGTCTTATATATACACACATGCAAAGACACTACATTTCAGGTTCCCAGATCCTACTAACTGTACCAGCTTTGTTTCCTTTCAACTGTAAATGCTTTCAATATCTGCTTTTTCTTATCAGCAAACGAACATTATCTTTTCTGTTTTAGATATTATCAGCATCCAGAAAGATGCTGAGAGACTTTGAGGAGGCATCCGGAATTGGGTATTGCTGTGGAAAAGCCACAATCTGTAATTAGTGATGTAAATCATATTATTAAAATGTAATTACAGAAAGCACTTTAATAATAAAATGAGGATGAACATTAGAGGTCTTTGTCAGTATCACAATCACAGTGAAAAAATTTATGTTATGATATATTCTTTTGTTTTGAGCCCGATTGAAAGTTTAGGGATTTTGTTTGTTTAGCTATGAAAATTATCTTAGCTTACAAACTTTTTCATATCTCAGTAGGTTCAACTGGCTTGGAGGATTGTTGAATCATAAAAAAAAAGTCTTGACCATATTATTTGCCTTGATTTTCACCTATCTTTACTATGAAGCTGTCACATTAGAGAAATTGTCCTGTAAACTATGTGCTTACTAAAAATGGAGAAAGCTAAGGACCCAATCCTAAGCATACCCAGACAGACCTTCATGGCAATTGAGGATGGACACCAAAATAAATAAGTAAATGCAAGGAGATAAAATATTGAGACAGGATGAGTCATTTTGTATCAGTCTGTGCCAGCTCCACATTTACGTTGTGGAAGGTCGATTATCTCACACTGAAATATAGCTGAAACCATGAACTCAGTAACTCTGGGCACTTAACACTGTTTAGATCTGTACTTTAACACTTAATTTAATATTTTTCCTGAAGGGAAATGATTAATAATTGCATTCAGAGAAGCATACACTTTAAAAGATTGACCCTCGCAAGCTGTTTTTTTTTTAGGACTAGAAAAAAGTAGTTATGTTTCCCCAGACACTATCCACTTATGTGACATTTTTTACGCTTCACAAAGCTGCCGAATGTAATGTGCTAAAGGCAAAATTTTAAAGATAACTAATTAGAAGATTACTTTGCAATTATGTTTTAGACCATTCAGCAACAAATAAGAGTGAAGTGCTGTTTGATGTTGAGTCTGATATCGATGAAAGTTCAGACTTTTATACTATTAAATTTAGTGTCATGTCTCCTCTACAGATTAAGTGAAACCAAGGAGCAAGAATGAAATTATGGCTGTTAGTTCCTCAGTTTGCATACTAAAATGTACACTATTGTTTTGAAAGGATTCACTCCCACATATGAAAGGATATTGGCCTCCGTAATGTCTTGCCAGATCTTAGGTATATTCCATGTATATTTTGAGAAACAAGAAAATATAAGCAACGGAAAACTGAGAAAAACAAGTAACAGCATGAAGTAAGAATGCTTGATTCAGTATCTAACTATCAGGTTAGAAAGAGTTAAGAATAAATATTCTAGGTGCTGTTTAAGAGCTAGAGCACAAATCAACTGCGATGAAATCAGTTTAAATTCCAAAAATTAATGCTGGAAGAATAAACTGGTAATTTTTCAGTTCCTCAAGAGTCTTTTGATATTAAAATCTCAATTGCAGTAGTTAACATTTCACATTTTCAGAGCACATTGAAAACAATTTTGACAACAAAGTGGATAAGCATTATTATTCATATTTTTATTATGCTATATATCAGAAAACAGGAGCTGGTTACTATTTAGAAAAGGATTTTCTTTTTTTTTCTTTTTTTTTTTTTGGTCATATGAAGTTGTGGTGGAAATGTGAATAAAGGGGATTTTAAAACTAACTTAACTAAACTTAACTATTGGAGCGAGTTCAGAGGAGGAATACTAAGATGATTAGAGGACTGGAGCACCTGTCGTACGAGGACAGGCTGAAAGAGCTGGGCCTGTTTAGCCTGGAAAAGAGAAGACTGAGGGGAGACCTCATTAATGTATATAAGCATCTGAGGGGAGGGTGTCAAGAGGATGGAGTCGGTCTCTTCTCAGCTGTGCCCAGCGACAGGACGAGAGGCAACAGGCACAAACTGAAACACAGGAGGTTCTGGCTCAACATGAGGGGGCACTTCTTTACTGTGAAGGTGACAGAGCACTGGAACAGATTGCCCAGAGAGGTTGTGGAGTCTCCTCTCGAGATATTCAAAGCCCGCCTGGATGCCATCCTGCGTGATGTGCTCTAGGTGATCCTGCTCGGCAGGGGGGTTGGACTAGATGATCTTCAAAGGTCCCTTCCAACCGTGCCCACTCTGTGATTCTGTGATTAGTTCAAAGATGTCTAATTCCTATAGATGAAAAAGCCAACAGCAAGTCAGCCCCTTATCTGGGTCTTCAAACCAGCAAACGTATTCATAGTTAATGAACTTGTCCAAAGAAAATGCTGACTGGGCAGAGAATGGTGCACAAAATGGCGATGTTGGCGAGAAACTTATCTTTGGAAACCTAGCTACTTCTGCACAAAATGCAACACGGCAGTTGCTACATCACCATAATGTTCAAGAAAACATTTGTCATGTCTCTATTGCATCTTCAGGTGTCTATCTCATACTCTGCCAAGGCTGCTCACATTCATGTTCATTGTGTTTGTATATTCATATTTATTTACATTGCCATAGGAAGTCCACTGAAAGCTTAGCCACCAGCCTCAGAGATTTTCAAAGAGCCATTTCTTGGCAATAATTTTTGGTCTAAACCTGTAACAGCTAATCTTAATGCCATGCTAGGTGCAGGAGGCTCTCTGCTCCATGCCAGTGTTTTAAGAATACAGTCGAAAGTATAGGCTGCTCAATCTACTGTAAGAACATATATTGTTAAGGAAATTACCTTAATGTACTCTCTCAAAAAAAATACTGTCCCTCTGAAGTGTATTGAGAAGCATAAAATGTAATTATTAACTTGCAATCTTCTCTGTAAGCTCAGTATGGAGCTTGAACAAGCAGTATAACTGAAAAGACATTCCATCAGTACAGTGGTAAACTAAAAACCGAAATTTGTAGCCACGCTTTCAATTGTAATACACTTTTAGATAGAGGGAGAAGGTTATGGTCAGTCAATATAATTAAAAAAAAAAAATTATTTTACTTCTACTGAATGAAATGTGATGTATGTGGACAGATGTAGCACAGCACGCTGCCTGTCATTTCACACATTCTCTGCGGTAAATCAGACTGCATAGTTTGAAGTATTTACAATGTAAATGAAAAAGGTTTCTCAAGAAATACACTTCACATTTCCAGTGTGCAGTTTTGGACTTAGTGGTCTGGGTTATCTCATCTACTTCTCTCCCTCTGCATCAACCAGGTGGTACAGAGGAGTGAAAAATATCTCACCAGCAGGTGATACTCTTAGTGTGATAGATTCTCTGGCAGTTGGAGAGCTGGTAAAGCTGTTTCCTACTCCTTCTTCTCGCTTCTGTACAGTTTCTTCTTGCTTTCACTGGGGTTAAGAAGACAACAGACAAGCCGAAAGGAAGAAGCTCACTCTTTTTTATTTTTTATTTCTCAGCAAATCGAGATTAATGCCTCCTGCTGTCAATGTATAAATATTTATTTTATATAGTTCAGAATTTGAAGAAACTCCATGGGACTTTAGAAATCATGTAAAGAGATGGAATTTGGTCTCTGCTTACCTCAGATGATAATACACTATCAGTGAGATGGTCTTTGTTAGCATTTTGATGCCTGAGGAGAACATCAGGCACCAAGATGACTATTTCCAGCACCATTACTTCTCATTAATATTTTTACAGAGATCCTACAAGGATGCTCCTTGGCTTTGTCCATCATGGCTATTTCTGATTCACTGTTCCAGCTAAACCGTGACAAAACTACTCAAACTGTATGCCAAGGGAGTTGCCACTATTCTGTAAGTATTACAATTTCTGAACTGCACTGTGAGTGCCCCGATTTGGTTGTTTCCCATGTTTCAATCCTTTGCTTATGTCAGGAGCAGCCAGATTTTTTTGTTTCGTATTAACATTTAACTATTTCTATGAATGATCTTTTTATTGAAATCACTATAAGTTTTTAATGTGTACAGGCTGTTGGGCCACAGAAAAAAATAGTCATTGACACTTACTTCTCTGAATAAAGATCTTAATTTGTTTCAGTGCAGAAAGAAATGGAAATATCATTCAAAACACTTTACAAAACTCCAAAACACCATTCTCACCAAATACTAATTCCCACTAACTCCTTTCAGTAAAACTGTTCAACAGAATAGAGCACTGACTTTCTCTTCCATGATACAGTCAGTCGTAGATATATAGTTACTAAATACAAGGGTAAGTCCTAGGTAACTAAAGTGTAAGTCCACAATAAGAGAAATTCCTTAAAATTCATGATCTATCAAAGGTTTATTTCTGAAAGAATTCTACTGGAAGAGCTCTTCAAAATCAACACACAGAAAAACCAAATGGTCTGGCCTTAAATATAGCTTTTACAGACATTCTACCCTCATTCTGATAAGCTTGTCAAACAACGTTTCATCCCATCCATCTACTTTAAGACATAAAATATTGATCCTCCCTAGTGTACCAATTAATCTTTCCAAAAATTTTAGTGAGGAAATGTAGCCATATTTATCTCTAAATCAATATTCAGTTTTCTAGTTCCAGTAATCAGTTTTGGTTCAGTTCTTGGACTTTTAGAACATTCAAACTTACACAAAAGAGAATTTTCAGCTGCATATAGAGAATCAAGTGTTTATCTGTTGTGAACAGAGGAACATGGACATAAGTGTTTCATTTCAGGAGGACTAATTAAGGCACTAAGATAAAGTAAAACTTAAGAAACAGCTTGTTATCCATAACCAAAATAAAGGCTTATAGATTTCAAGTGGTATTCCTCACAATAAAATTTTAGGGTATGCATATAATTTAAGCATCCACTATATACTAGATATTTTCAAAAGAACAGCAACTTTGTTCCTTTATTACATATTCCCAGAAGTCATGCATTTTTACATTTTCTAAAAGTAATTTTTTGAAGTGTAAGAATGTGATATATTTTGTGAAAACATTGAATACGGTGGAGTTACTGATCATGACCAGTATTAGTTGATATTTTATAATAGAACCCTAAGATTGCTTATCAAGCTTTTACACTCTCTTGTCTTATTTAAAGAGATGTCAACTTTTAAAGCACTTAATGGTTCTGATCATTGACATGAATTGAAACTTAGTCTAACACCTGAAGCTGTCTTTCCCATGTCGTCAAATATCACTTGTGCAAATAAGGCCTGTCAGAAACAATTCATTATATTCTTTGTGTGTTTTTCAGTCTCGAAAGTTTTCTCCTCTCTGAACAATATCAGGCAGGAGTCCTTTAGCTGGTCTACCTGCATGACTCTGCAGGTGTGCAATGGCACACTTGTCATGGCAGATCTTTAGCTTTATTCTCACTACAGTTCCCACGTATTTCCATCTTCTCTTTGGATATCTTTAGATATAAAAGTTATTGAGCACTAGTCTTACTAGCATTTGTTACATATTGATTCAATGTAATATCTAGCATTTTTCAAAGGTGTTTGCTTTGAAAGAAATGAGACTGGAGTCTGTACCTTTGAGGGATTTACTCCTTAACATTCATATGTTAAAGTGAAAATAACATCTGAACTGTAGATTTCACAATTTGGTCTTTAAATAGCAGATTTTCAACAGCCTAATTTTGTTCGAGCTGTAGATGTAACTACTGTCTTTCCAACTGATATTTTTTCCTTCCAGAACATCCCTACTGGTTTGAATGTTGCTGCCAAAATGTGCAAAATGCTTCACTACTTGAATTCCTTTGCTTTCTGAAGTAACACATGTTGCAAACTGGCAGAGCTCTGATGAGATGCTCTGAGCTAATTGCTGCTTCCATGTTCTTGGGATGTCAGACTGGATTTTCTGACGTAGTTCAGGACAGAAGCCCTTAGCTCCCTCCCACTCCCTGAAGACAGAGCTGAGAACTTAAATAAACCCTGAGGAGTCTCTCTCTCTCCCCAGCCTCTGTGGAGCAATCCCTACAATCAAATCTATGCTTAAATCCCCTGGCATGGGACTCAGTGTAGAAGGAGCAGGAGGAGGAAAAGGAGGAGGAAGGCCTCCTTCCTCCACTGTGTTCCATTCTGTGATCCAAAATAGGCTGGCCCAGATGTGCACTCTCTTCCTCCCAGTACTTCAGAGGTACACCCACTCTGCTTACCTATCGGTTATCTTCAGAAGAGTTTTGCCATTATCTGAAATGAGAACTTCTGCGTATGAACCTTGTGATGCCTCTCTTGTATCCAATTACTTTTTTTTTTTTTTTTTGCATAGTGAAGCCAAGCAATGCCAGGCAGAAGAAGAGAAAGCAGGTGTTTTTGTTGCTAGTAGCAAAAGTTACATGAGCAGACAACCATCCTACCTGCAACAGGACTCTCTGGGTACAAGTATCCTTCTGCAGAGATCACTTTGAACAAGAGAAGTCACTACATGCTTTGCAGTCAGACTTCCCCTACTGTGGCTGTCTTCCAAACAGCAGCACAGCAGATAAAACACATTTAAACCACTAACTGTAAAGCTCTACAGAACTGCCAGAAGTGTCAGAAGCAAATGCACTTCCTGAAGCTGGTTTTAGTTTGCTTCTCTTTAGCTGGGCAGGTAAGTACGGATTGTTTTTTTACTGTATAGCCTGTTCAGTTGGAAGAGTGGGAAAGAAGTGATACGTTTCATCTAGTTTTCTCAACTTTAAATTTTCAAGGGTGTATCCCTCTCTATTAGTAAAAAATGATACCAGTTATTGATTTAAAGCCTCAACAAGATCTGAACCTGAAAGGATGCATATACTGCCCTCATTCTGCTTAGGGTGTTAACCCATATGCTCCTATTGTTCTTTTATGAACCTAAAACAGAGTATCAGGTTGGGATGGCTGTTTTTTCTAAAATAAGCAACTTTCCCCTTTGGTACTAGCACTCTACCACCTTGAAAAGAGATCATAACAATCACAAATTTTTTTTGTTTTATTCTTTTTTTTTTCTTTACCCAGAGACACTGTTTACTTTAAACTACACATAACAATTATCTTTATTCTCTATGTGCAAATTCTTCAGATAGTAAGGCCTGGGTAAATGCATGACTCTACTGGGAAGGTGCAATCTATTCTGATTTCGGGATGATATGGGGCAGTTGTAGCTTCTTTTTATTATGTGTGCATGGGATTATGGTCTGTAGTTTATATCAAGTAGATAATAATCTATGGTTTTACTCAGAGCCTCACCACAATAAAAGCACTTGTGTGGGTGCTAATTTATTGAAGGTGCCTAAATGACACCCAGAAACTTTCTCCTACATGTCTTTTCTAATTCCAGACTTGTGAGATTCACATTTTGGATTACATGAATGGGCAGATACGGTTACGTCATATTGCAAGACAGGTATATACTCAGACTGTGTGACAAGGAGGATGTGATGGTGGTAGGAAGAAGCCTGGGCACGTTGCCTAACAGCTTTGAGGAGAAGGAAGAGAAGTGGAGGATGGGCCGCACCTCGAGTTCTACGTTTACTGTGTTCAGTTTTGGGCCCCTCACTACAAGAAAGACATCCACGCCCTGGAACGTGTCCGGGCAATGAAACTGGTGAGGGGTATGGAACACAAGTCTTATGAGGAGCGGCTGAGGGAGCTGGGATTGTTTAGTCTGGAGAAGAGGACGCTCGGGGAGACCTCATTGCACTCTACAACTTCCTGAAGGGAGGTTGTGATGAGGAGGGGGTCGGCCTCTTCTTCCAGATAACTAATGATAGGACTCGAGGTAATGGCCGCAAGTTGCGCACGGGGAGATTTAGATTAGATATCAGGAAAAACTTTTTCTCTCAGAGAGTGGTCAAGCACTGGAACAGCCTGACCAGGGAGGTGGTGGAGTCACCGACCCTCGCGGTGTTCAAGAAGCGCCTGGACAAGGTGCTACAAGATATGGTTTAGTAGCTTAGTGGGTAGTATTGGTGATAGGATGACAGTTGGACTAGATGATCTTGTAGGTCCTTTCCAACCTTGTGTTTCTATGTTTCTATGATTCTATGATAGGAAATTTCTGGTGGAATTCATACGGAGAAAGCTCTGTATACGTTATATTTATGTAGCACTTCTCACCCAAGAACATCAGAGCCTTCAGCGTATGATGGAAAGAAAGAAAGCTTCAGAAACTTAATGCTACAAATGTTTATCTGAAGGAGAATTAAGCCCATGAGTGTAAGCAGTAACCGGGCCTAAATTTGCAAATGATCAAAAGCAAATGATCAAAGCAAATGATCAATATCTCAAGCAGGTTGGGAGTGCCTTCCCACACATCTCTCTAAATTATTATTAAACAATGTCTTTGCAATCTGGAAGGTGTATTTCCCATGGAAAATATATACTCTGAGAAAAGCACATTTTGACAAAATATGGCACAAACCACTGACAGGTTTATGGAACAGCAACAAATAGCTGGTATACTTAATAATGCAGTCCTAAAGTATGACATGTAAAAGAAATATGCGTCTAGTTGGTAAGGCGTGCCAGAATACTTTCAATTCATTAGCTGAGCTTTGCCATAGCCCCAGTGAGATGAGTAATGAACAAATTTTCCTTTTTCTTATATTTGTATGAAGTTACAGTCCATAGCCAGTTAAACTCCCCCACTCTGATTAATACCTTCCTGCAGTGAGCAAAATAAGCAAAAATAAATTTTAAAATTAATTTTAAAATAAATTTTGCTAGTGTAAAGTTAATCTGACATATTATTGACAGTGCAAATAAATGCTGACTTGACAACAAAACAAGTCTAGTTAAAAGAAGACATCTTACAATATAACAAGAGGAAGAGGGAGAAAATAGTCCTTTCAAATCAAATACTTAATTGCATGAAGTATTTAAACAAAAAGTTCTTTCAAAATGTTGCACATTTGCAAAAGGGTCTCTTGGGACTACTTATAACTTGAGGGTGATTCTTGTTTTAGTATAGAAATCTTGATTTAAAAATGAAAAATAGAAATCTAAGTCAAACACATGAAGGGGCTGATTAACGTACACCTTGAGTGCATTAGGGACTCTCTGCATTGACAGCACCTTGTGTCTGCATCCAAGGTATATTTCAATCAGCACTATTTCATAGCTTGTCACCTTACTTCTTAATCAGAGTCTTCCCCCATGAGGGTTATGGCTCTTTGCTCATCACTATTGCCATTAAAGCATATGCTTTTTAATGCCAAGCAATTAACAACAATTACAGTAAAAGGCTTCTTGTGTGGTTTCAGCTGGGAACTCTATAACCTTTGTCACAATACAGTTAAAATTTTTGTCCCTTCCAGTCTATACTATGAATGTAAAGTTTCTCTGAAAACTGTGGCCATAAAATGATATAGATACTTTAATGATATGCCTTATGACTTTTGTCACTCTTGTGAATCTGTTTTAAAATCTGAGCTGGTAGGACAGAGATTTAATCCTCCAAGTAATAAATAAAAGAATAAAACAATAGCGCTAAATTCCCTTTTCCCTTAAGTAAGAGAGTATCTTCATTCTTAACAAGAATTTTGATTTATGGAGGTGGAAAAGATTTCTCATCAGATTTGGGGAAAGTAGTAGGGAGGAAGAAGACATTTTTACACCAGATAACAATGGAGATATACTAGAAAAAGAATAAAATAACTGTCAGAAAAGGCAAATGGATTCATATATTTAGAAATAGAATCTGAAGATAGAAGAAGAAGTTCTCATTGTTAAATCAATATTAGAATTCTGTTTTAAAGACATTCACATTGAACATGCTTTTTCTAAACTAAGACATTTGTATCTTATGATTCTAATCTTGTAGTCTTCCCCTTGCCATGTAACCTCAGTGGACTTTATGTGAAGAAAAGACATGATGTCATCACTTTATGTGATGGTTACAGTAGAGTCAAAGTGTATATCACATTACATAATGAATATTTAGATATAAACGTAAACATACATAAATTTATACATTTATGTATATACATATACACACACAAACACACAAGGAATAGATATGTGCATGTGCGTTCTCCTAAAATGAAATTCCTTCAATGACAAAGTAGGCAAAGAATGCCTGTTTAAATGTTTATAAAAATAATTTAATTTTGCTTTTCTCTATTTTGTGTTCTTGAAAACAGAGGATTGAATGTGAACCACTGACAGAGTCTCAGCATCAAATAAATATATGAGAATACAATAAATTTAATTGTGTGACTGCATGAAAAAATAAGTTTAAGAACTCCAACAGCTAAGTCAGTAATACCTTTTAAATGAGAAATATTCTAATCTAGACTATGCTTTGCATTTATCTTAGATGTATATGAAATACATTCAAATTCCTTTTTGTCTGCTAATGCATTATATGTGAATCCTGTATGCTACTAAAAGTTCCCTGAAGGAAATAGCTTAGTAATTCTTGATCATTCTAAATTCATGCTTTGTGTTTCCAAAAAACTTCACTCTCTAAAAACTCAAACTTAAAAATCATGTTATTTAAACATATTTAGGGATGTTAAATTGTCTGCTTTAACTTGGCTCTTGTACTGGAAAAAAATAAAAAAAATAAAAAATAAATCAAAGGGTACAGTATCTTAGCTTTAAAAGGATTACTTCTGCCAGTGAAGTATAGGTAGAAGTTTTAAAAGGGAAGGAGGAATCCAGAATTTCATAGATGACATGAAACTGGGGGAGTGGCTGATTTACCAGAGGGCCATGCTGCTGTCCAGAGGGACCTCAACAAGCTGGAGTGGGCTGACAAAAATCTGATGAAGTTCAACAAGGAGAAGTGCAGAATCCTGCACCCAACTGAAAAGCAGCTTTGCAGAAAAGGACCTGGGGATGCTGGTGGGCACCAAGTTGAACAAGAGTCAGCAATGTGCCATTGTTGCTAAGAAGTCTAATGGTATTCTTGGTTGCATTAGGCAAAGTATTGACAATAGGTCCAGAGAAGTGATCCTTCCCCTCTACTCAGCACTAGTGAGGCCACACCTGGAGTACTGTGTCCAGTTCTGGGCTCCTAAGTACAAGAGAGATATAGACACACTGGAAGGAGTACAACAGAGGGCCACCAAGATGATCAAGAGGCTGAGAGAGCTGGGATTGTTCATCCTGGAGAAGACGAGGCTCAGTGGGGATCTCATTAATGTCTATAAATACCTGAAAGGAAAGTATAAAGAAGATGGAGCCAGGCTCTTTCCAGTGGTGCCCAGTGCCAGGACAAGAGGAAATGGGCACAAACTGGAACACAAGAGGTTCCGCCTGAACATCAGGAAGCACTTCTTTACTGTGCAGGTGAATGGGCACTGGCACAGGTTGCCCAGAGAGGTTGTGGAGTCTCCCTCCTCGGAAATCTTCAAAAGCCTTCTGGACATGGTCCTGGGCAACCAGCTCTAGGTGTCCCTGCTTGGGCAGCGGGGTTGGACCACAGAACCTCCAGAGGTTCCTTCCAACTTCAACCATTCTGTGATTCTGTGAGTATATAAACTGAGTGTTATTTATGACAGCTAATAACTAACAACTATTGATTCAGAAAGCAAAGATAATGAAACATAAGTGGTCCACATGACTGACAGTCAGAAAAAAAAAAAAGAGAAAAAGTCTTTCATTGTAAATAGTAAAGTTGGTCATCTACAGAAATCCAAATGAATGGTGCCTTAATGAGGGGTAGATAATTCCTCACACCCTTTCTTTACCTTAAACCTGTATCCACTGTTAATCTCTCTATTAATTACTGAATCCTTTGCACTCATTGTTTATTCTAGGCATATTTCAATTAGGAGCCTAGCCATTTTACCATCCCACATCATTCAAAAGAGAGACAGGAACACTCTTCATCACAAAACAGTTTCTGTTTCTTTCTGTTGACTATGGAAGGGGAATAAGCCAACTACTCTCTTAATTTGGACACATCTGTTAAATTCCTGTTATTAGGTGGGATGAATCTGAGCCTAATTCATTCAGTTTAGGAAAGTGTGGAGTATGTCCCTACCCATGATCAGTACCAAGAATAGTGAGTTTAGGGGGATGGATTTCTTGGTGCATCTTCTTGAGAGGGGCATTTGGCATAAAATCAATCAATCAATCAATCAAACAAACAACAACAAACCACCACCCTCCTATTACTGTTAATAGTAATAAAACAGGGATATGTACATACTGTTTGTACTGTCTGCATGTGGAATGGAAATCTTCATTGTATTAGTATGCATATGCCATTTCTCATGTCTCCCTCAGCTATGGCTCTATACCGTTAAACTAAGGAAAGAGGTAGCACAGACATATCTAACCACTTGATTTAGAAATATAAAATGAGAGTTAATAGTGGCCCTAAAATTAAAGACTCTTTACTGCTTTCAGTGTATACTTATGACATTTTGGCTTACTATAAAAATAAGGAAAACTCATCTGCATAAGAAGTGAAACATCAAATAATGACACTGAGGTAAATGGATACACGATCTAAGTAGTTCCTTTGATGCACTTAGTAGTGTTAAGATTCCAAAAAGCCAGTGGTCAACTGAAATGCTGGGATTCTCATAGTGCAGATCTTCTAAATTTTGTAGATTTTTCTTTGATGAATTATTCATGAATTTATAGAACCAGTGAGAGCAGTGATATGAATTTCAATGATTTGTGTGGCTCAGCTAGTCTTTTCATATTATAAAACATTTTCATCTTTCATCATATTTACCTCTGAAAATCATTGCTTTTGTCTTTACCATTATTTTAGAAGGCTATCGTATTGCTTTTTCAGCTAGGAGAACAAAAAAGAGGGAATAAATATTGCTTTATCTTTGAGAACCTAATCCAATCCTGTAAATGGATGCAACTCCTGTTAACTTCAGTGACAGCTGCAGCTATTTACACCTGAGCTGATTTGGGCAGTTCAGGCAGTGCTAACAGCATTAGCTGACATTAAATTTCCCTGACATTTCTGATTATAGAGATTTTGTGTTCAATTTCTTATACTTTGCCAACTCAGACTTCAATATTTTTCTACACTGAGAATCTGCTCAGACTGCAACTTTCAACTCTGGGCTTAGCTGTAAACCTTTGCAACTGTAATAAAACTAGCTTTCCAGTCCCTTGATTTGGGGATAGGATTTTTGTCACGGATTTCAATATTGGTTTTCCACTATTGATGTAACCGCATTGTTTTGTAGCATACATGGATCAAAAACATAGTCTAAAATTTGTGTTAGTGCAATTTAACCCATTTTTAAAAACAAATGCAAAATGAAGCAGATTAAATCACATCTTTTAGAGATTAAGTTCTAGAAGCTCATCTCTGGTGATTTGCATTAGACGAGGTGGAGTTCAGAGTTGCAGTCTCCAGGACAAAGAAGATCACAGAATAAAAAGTATCACAAAGGGATGATGACTAGATCTGGAGTATGGCTGTTTAAAAGATAAGCCAGAAAAAGCAAAATGGTGTTGTGAACGAAAGAGCAATTTGTTGAGTCTGAAGTGTTTCACTGGAGATATCTCATGTCTTACAATTTTTTGCCTGTTCCAAAGCAAGGTAGTCATGGTATTCACACGTACATTTCTTTTAGAAGCTTCCCAGGCCAAGGACTCTTGCGTTTCCACAGTATAAGGACTCCTGGAAAGACTTGCAATGAAAAGTTAGTGCCTGCAGAGAACGTTGTCTAGACTCCCAGGAACCCTGCCAAATAATAGAGTTTAAGGCAAAAGTTTTCTGATAAATTGTAATTCCTAGCAGTGATGGGCCTTGGGAATGTAGCTCATTCCAGACATGGCCTGTTGTGTGTTTCTGAATAAGATATCTTACTATTCAGAAAACAACAAAAAAAAAAAGGCTTGGTTCTACTTGGATATAAAGAAATTCATGAACTGGGAACTCCTCAGACAAACTGGAAATGCGTTTTCCCGTATCAGCTCATTTCATACAAGAAAAAAGAGATTTGTTCAAGATTTGAGAGAATTGTTTTCATCATCTTGCAGTGGCCAGAATATTCACAGCTTTTTATTAGAATATTTGTTTATTGACCTTCAGCCTTCTGTCTTCCAAGACTTTACAAAATGTGCAATTATCATTCTCAAATACATTCTATATCAAATCTTACTGCCTAAATGAACAACTTTCTTTCATCTAGAGATAAGTGGGCATGAGAATTTCAAAGATGACACAAAAACAAGATGTACATTTCAAAACAAACCACGAAAAATAGACTACACCTCCTACTCAAAGCTGTAACCGTCATCATAAAATGGGTAAAAGCAGATATTCTTGCAGAGAACACAGACATTCAAGGTTCAGAAAAGAGAACAGACACGCACTGAAGCTAATCTACAAGCAACAGAAAAATGAAAAAATGTATCACATATACGATTCTTCTTCTGAGAGATATCTGTCATTACTGGTTTTTTTTTAAAATTATTTTTACATTAGTTTTGGAAATATTGGGTGCTTTAGTTGATATGATACTCGAAAGTTTAGACAAAACCACTCATTTACCTGTTCTTTATAAATAGACTTGTAGAATAAAATGCTTCCCAAATCTTTCTCATTTTTCTTCTGTGCTTGCTCAAACTTTGGTCTACTCAGTAATCCACATTTGAAAACATAAACATCATTTGTGCATACAAAAAAAAAAAGATTTTTTTTTATCCTCTTGCATAGAAAGATTGCACTAAACAACAATTAAATAAATATTCTTAAAAAAAAAAAAAAAGCCTTATTTACCATCTTTGATCATGTGGAGTAGCACTTAAGTGACTTACTCCAGAAACACCTACTTTATCCATAAAGCTGTATGGACAAATGAGCCTTGCAGAAAAAAAAAAAAACTGTGTTTCTGAGCTGGAGAAAAGTGGTAGAGCCTACTTGACAAAGAGAAGAAAATTCCCTCTTCCATCTTCTGCGCCATTAAAACTTACAAACAAGAAAAAAAATCATCGTCAGTAACTTTTCTCAGGAATGTTTTCCTTCACTGCTTTTGGCCGAAAAGAATTCCCAGAGATTATGCATATCACATTGCTGTTAGCGGAATATTCATGTACGATGATATCTGTGGAGTCAGTAATGCAAAGTATTGAAAACTCCTGATGTCTGCTGGAGCAACAAGTGTTAAGGCTTAAAGTAATGTAAATGTAGTGTAAAATTTGGCCTTTATATGACAGCTTTTTCCAACAACTAAAGAAAACTTTTCTGCATTTCAGAGAATGTGGGGACAAGTGAGATAAATCCTCAGAACCCATTAATAAGCAGAGGGTAAAAGATCAACGAGTGCACTATAAGGCAGTGACAGGTTCCATTTTTTGTAGCTGAAGTAAAATTTTGAGAAAAGCACTACTAGTCTCTTTTCTCACTTACAGTAATATTTACCATTTTTAATTTTTCTAGGGGGTTGTTGCAAGTTTCTCAAATTGTGATTTTTTTTCCTAATTAACAGAGTTTTTCTAAATAAGAGTTTTAATCTGATCTAAGAATATAAAATAATATTAAGGTTACATTCCTATTTTTCTGTTGGGTTTTACTAAAGATCAAACAGGATTTTTGTAACTAAGATACTTTCTGATTATTTTCTCAGCTTTAAGAAGCTACAGTTAACTCAGAAGACTGGACTAAGTGGAACTAAGACTTGCACCTGTGTGCAGGAGGACAAGAAGACATTAATCACCAAATTAATCACTGCAAATTATGCAAACACCAGCAAGCACTTCCTTTCTAGGCTGCCGATTCTCCTCTATAAAATGGATATATTGCGTCTTTCCCCCTACTCTTGCTCGGTGTGGCCATAAGCTCTTCAAAGTGAAATCTTATGGTTCTTAACCCAATGATCAGTGCAGTATGTAATGGGAAAAGTTCATCCAAGGCAGTAAGCAACTTGCCTAGTAGAACCCATGGAAAAACTATGCTTTTACTAAACTAACATTGCTATTTTATTGTATTCATCAGTT
>VXAL01017787.1:11421-25090 GCA_013399475.1 Chauna torquata | reverse complement strand
AGAGAAAACATTTAAATTTAAACGGGGGGCGGGGGGGGGCGGGGTGTGTGTGTGTGTGAAGAAACTTATAGTGGCATATGTTTACATACAATATTTTTACAACAAAAATATTTACATTTCTCTATGTAGCAAGTATTCAGAAGTGGTCAGGCTTGAGGTCTAGTCTAACTGAAAAGTCCTGATACAAGTGGATGATTTGAAATAAATTATTGCTATGTCTTCTTAGAGGTCATACCTGGATGCTTAGAGGTTAACCAGACACTGATGTTCCTCTATANAGGATCCACCAATGTCTATACTTCATTTTGAAAGCAGAGTGACTGCTTTGAAAGGAATGTAAATGGTCTCCGGTTTGAACTAAAGCACCTGTTAAAGCACTTTGATTGAGAAAAATCCATGCTCTGTTTTTCTTTCTTTCTCCTGTCTGATTTACAGTTTCCAAAAGGTATCAACAATTATTAAAATAGACACATAGGAATGGAATTTATCATGGAATGCTCTAAATTCCCTTCAAGGTTTAAACAAAGTGTGATACTTTACTTTTTTTTCCAGGAACTTTGTCATTCTGATATCAACTTTAAACCACCAGACTTAATAGATATGAAAACTAAAATTGATTTGGATGACAAATAAGTCATATATCAAAGTTAAAATATTTGTGTTAGAAACTCTTATATGTGATAAACAATTCTTTTGCACATATTGGAAGTCAGAAGTATAAACTTCACCTGTTATCCTAAGGGATTCTGTGCTTTGACAAGGTCAAATTAGAGAAAACTGAATATAGCAGATATCTGTATTTCTGATATCTGCCATCTATTTTTCTACAAATATCAAATCAGTAATCATAAACAATATCATAATTCTCTCATTTACATCATCTTCAAGAAAATCTACATCTAAAGAATTTAGTAAAACAGATGAATTGTAGTGACATAAAGTCCCAGAACTACTGCAAGCCATCTATCTTTCCTGAGATCAAATATATCTAGACCATCTCTGTTTGCCTAACTTCTTAAACCCTTCCCATGACTAGAGTTCCATAGTTTCCTACAGAATATTTCTCTCTCTCTCTCTCAATCTCTCCCCCCGCCCCAAGAAAAAAAGTTTCACTAAGCTCCACAGTAATCCTTCCTTGCTACAGAGTAACTTATCATTTCTTGCCCTACTCAAAATGGGCGTAGGTAATCACTAATAGTTGTCTTATTTGCTATTCTGGATTTAAAAACTCTATTTTTCCCTCAGACGAGTGAGGGAGTTGGGAGGCGTGTGAGGTATAAAATGAGGATCACAAGGGAAGAAGAAGGATGAAGATGTACAGTATCTCTTTAGCTGAATATGCTCTCAGATCTTTAACCTGAGGTAGGAGGTTAAACTATTAGTTTAAACTAGTTTAAACTAGTTAACTATTCTGCATTAATCAACCCAAGTTCTGGACTAATTTGTAGATTTAGTCTTACAATTCCTTGCTCTCAACAGCCAAGAAAGGCAGGGCTTCTAGTGTGGGTCATGGCTGAAACACTTTGGGAGCAAACAGGAACTCAAGAGTAGGAGTGTGGAGCCAGGAGTTGGACTCAATGATCCTTGTGGGTCCCTTCCAACTCAGGATATTCTATTCTGTTCTGGTAAGACTTATCCATGATTACAAGAAATTTTTCTGACATTGATTCTGATATGCATACACAAAACTCAGAAACAAACAAAAAAGTTTGTTTTGTGTTGGTTTGGTTTGGCTTGTTTTTTTTTTTTGTTTGTTTGTTTTTTTTTTTAATATTGTTATGACTGCCAAAGTAGTATAAGTGAAGTCTTATAACATAGGTGCTAATCATCTTTGTTGCTAGTCAAACAAAGAATTGTAGAGCCTGGAAACAAGGCATCAAATAGTTTATACAAATTCTCCTGGCATAAGGAAAAAAGAAAGGGAAAAAAAAAAAAAACCTTTTCAAAGCAGCTGTAAGCTAGATTGCTTTCCATACTTCATATTTATTTTGGTTTTGAAAAACTTTTCAAGCAAGGTTTGGAATAAAAATCAAACTGAATCAAAAATAGACTGTTCTTCTCAGCTGATCAAGTGTGTCACAGATGCCTGGGTTATGGCTAAAATGATTTTTAATGCTCAGGTTTCAATTTTAGAAGACTTGAATGGTAACAAGCTTCCTGACAGTCATGATATGGATATATGTGAGTTTCCATAACAGTAGAAATGCTACTAGTATTATACTAGAAGAATCTATTTTTATATATACATTGCAACTCAGGTTTTATTCAGCATAGGAGGCTTTTATCACAAGTAAAAGGGGAAAATGGTCTACATAATCAGAAGGCTGTTGATTAAATCCAGGATCTGAAAAATCATCTGTTTAAAGACATAAACGTTACCTAGAAGTGTTTTAATCCGAGAAAGTGTAACACCCTTTACGCAGTACCCTTACCAATACTGTGAAAGTATACAATCTGGCCTCATAGATTAACAAAGGGTACCTGAGGTTTATCTAATTTTTCATGTGTTTAAGAGCTGGTTAAAAATCACAGAATCATAGAATGATTTGAGTTGGAAGGGACCTTAAAGATCATCTAGTTCTGACCCCCCCTGCCATGGGCAGGGTTACCTTCCACTAGATCAGGTTGCCCGAAGCCCCATCCAACCTGTCTTGAACAGCCTCGAAGTGTTCAGCTTTGAACACTTCCAGGGGTGAAGGAACACTTCCCAACTTCTTTGAGCAACCTGTCCCAGTGCCTCACCAGTCTCATTGTGAAGAATTTCTTCCTTATACCTAATGTAAATCCACCCTCTTTCAATTTAAAGCCATTACCCCTTGTCCTATCACTACACTCCCTGATAAAGAGTGTTTCCCTGTCTTTTCTGTAGGCCTCATTTAGGTACTGGAAAGCCCCTATAAGGTCTCCTCAGAGCCTTCTCTTCTCCAGGCTGAACAACTGCAACGCTCTCAGCCTGTCTCCATAGGAGAGGTGCTCCAGCCCTCTGATCATCTTTGTGGCCCTCCTCTGGACCTGCTCTAACAGGTGTGTGTTTTTCTTATGCTGGGGGCCCCAGAGCTGAATGCAGTACTCCAGGTGGGGTCTCGCAAAAGCAGAGTAAAGGCCTGGAATCACCTCCCTCGACCTGCTGTCCGTGCTTCTTTTGATGCAGCCCAGGATACAGTTGGCTTTCTGGGCTGCAGGTGCACATTGCCAGCTCATGTTGAGCTTCTCATCAACCAACACTGAGGTGGGACTGACTGGCCTATAGTTCCCCAGGTCTTCCTCTTTTTTTTTTTTTTTTCCCCACTTTTTTTAAAAATGAGGGTTATGTTTCCCCTTTTCCAGTCAGTGGGAACTTCACCAGACTGCCATGACTTCTCAAATATGATGGATAGTGGCTTAAAAACTTTTTAATAAAAATTATGTATTTAATAGTGAGTAAGGTTTTCAGAAACAATTTTTGTGGGGGATTTTCTCAGAAACTTTGAATGCTAATGTAACCGGACCATAATTATCCAGGTATGTCTAAACCCATTTGGACATTTTTGTACCAAAAGACAGCTAAAGTACTGAAAGTTCTGAATTTTTTTGCTGACATAAGACAAAAATTATTCACTTTTCTACAGTTTTTGAGGGGAACAGAAAAAATTCTTTATCCCAACAAAACCCATGTTTGGATTTTATGATCAAGCTATGCTATAGTACATGCAGTTATTCAAGTCATGATAAGCAGAAAGTACAAGTTTAGCCTATAAGGAAAAGAAACATGCACTATATGAGCCTTTAGAGCAGAAAAGCTACTCTGAAGTTGCACAATTTCTTGAAAGGTTCTCAGCCCTTATATTTCTCCATTTCAGTACTAAGATGTAGTTTCCTCTTGCCCTATTTTCTACGCCTTTCTTCATGCTATTAGGACCCAAAGCTCTGACTGAAGACATTTGTCAGATTTCTCCAGTAAGTTTAAAGGTTTTCATCTATGGTAAAAGTGGTGGGGTTTGGGGGCTTGTTTATTTGTTTAAGATCTCTGTGCTGTATCCTTATAGCCTTACTTCATCTAATATGTATTTTCTTAGCAGGATAACTCCCAGCTGTTAAAAGGCTAGGATAGTCTCATACTAAACTGGTTCTCTACTTGACTTGTGTCCAGTGAAACGATGCAGATGTGCAGTGGAAGAGGGGTTAAAATTGAAGAGAAACTAGGTTAGTGTTGGATATGTGTATGTGTGGTGAGGGGAGTCAGAATCCTCTCCTTTTTTTTTTTTTTTTTTTTTTTGTCTTTTTTTTTTTTTTTTTTTAACTTGATCTTGTTCTTGTCTTGGTCCTGAATTATACTCCTTTAACATTCTCCCAACTCTAGGTCTTAATTTATCTTCCATGTAGACCCTGTTGTACAGCAGACTTTTTTTTTTTTTTAAGTAGGGTGCTAGCAATAAACGGCTTCTAAATTTGATTCTGTGAGATCATATTCAGCTCTTACATTCTTTCTGACTTTCACTGAGTACTTCACGCAAGACTGAAACTGTAGAGCCAGATAAGACTAGCATAGGTCCCACTAAGAATTTGGGAAGAGTAAGAAGATACTGGTATATATGCAAGATTTATGCTCAGGGTTTACTTCAGGAAAGTGATTATGTGTCAGCCAGGATAGCCCACCTACACTTCTAACATGGCATGGTTGCATAAATATTCCTCATGAAACCAACTCCCAGAGTTTTCCAGTGGACAAATAGTGTGGCTTCATTGTATGTAATATCATTGAAAATAATGAGGCCATTGAGACAACAAAGTTTCATTTGAAGTAAGAATGTAACATGCCAGCACTCAGTGTACAGAATTTAGAACATTAATTCAATAGATTATTAATTCAATATATAATTAATTCAATAGAAGTTGTATTATTGGACTGATGAACTTTTGAAATATCATAAATCCATTCCTAGTAATGCAAAATGAGATCTAATCTGTCTCCCTCTTAATAATTACAAATGTTTTACTCTGAAAAAAGGTTGGGTTAGAAATTTTCCAGTATTTTTGTCTTGAGGAAACACTAATTTGACGAAGTCTTATCTCATCAAGACATGCCCGTATGAAAACATACACTTGAAACGAACAAATAAAAAGGTATTTAATAATGATAGTTTTATATTGTTACTGAAACTTTCACATTATTTCAAAATGGCTGACATTTATTTTGTATTTTATAGCAATTTGCTGTAAACACATAGTCAGAATGAAATCTTTCAGATTATAAAAGAATGTAATTAGAAACCAAGTACTCTGTTTTCAGGATGTGTTTTTGAGATGGATTGGTACGTATTTTGGAATAGGTTTCTTTTTTTCCTTACAGAACTCAAAAATTCTATTTATTTTGTGATTACTTTGTAAAAATAGACTACCAGTGCAGACAGAAACACTTAAATACACAATTTCCTGACTGTAAGAGTTATAAATCTACTTTCTTTTACCTAAATCAAGTGCTCATAATGCACACATTTACATATGAACTAATTACTGTAGGCTCCTTTACTAGTCAGTCGAACACAATAGGGAGGCTTCGTGTCTGCTGAATACTAAGATAGCTCAACTGAAACATGCTCTAAAATCTTTTAATTCTCACTACAGACTGCAAAGAGATCTTAATGAAACTATGATCAGAAGACATTTACATTAATTTAACTGCAACTGTCTATAGAAAAACTATAGTCTACAGAGAAATGATTTCACTTTGTGTGTCTAATGTACTAGTCTTGGTGCGAAATCTGTATTAATCTGGTGATGTCTTAAAAGTAAATTAAATCTGGATTTGAAAAGGCAAACAAATATAGAAATTTTATTTTAAAATCATCTACTTTACATAATTTGATGGAAACGTTGCATGGTCTAAATGTATGCACATATGAGGAAAGAAATATATACATATAATGATGGAAATGTGAAAGTATGGAGTAAGTATTCAGCCTATGTATATACATACACAAAGAAAATATATCTATATAAATATGAAAGCATATATATAATATACATATCTCCTTCATAACTGTTGATCTTTGTCAAATCTGTTTATACTAGCCATTTGTTTTAGTCTGCATGAGCTATGCGACTGTTATTAATCACAACTCTAAGTTTAATAGGATACTTATTGTAGAATAATTACATTCCAAACATTTATTGAAAACATGTATGGTTTACAAAGTTTTGATTATTCTTTCGGAAAACTGTATCTGTTAAGTTTCAGTGAATACTTGTTTAAAATCATACATTGGGTTTCCATATGCATTCATGCCAAGCTCCATATTAGATATACTCATGCTGTGACTGATTCATCTCTTTTATTTTTTACAGATGTAGGGTACTGCTTATTTTCATGTGACGAGGATGTGTTAAAATGAAATAGACAATGCCAGTGGGACAATAATTCCTTCGTCAATTGTTGACAATTTACAGCAAGGAAACAAATGATTTTTTTTTCCATAAGATTAGAAATTCTATTTAATATATTTAGCATCTCTAATTAATTCTATCCCAGATTATATACATATATAACCCAGCATATACGCATATACTGAAAATCAGCTACAAAATGATTGTCTTACCTGTCGTTCAGTACTACGCTACACTGTGTTAAGCTACCCTGTAGGCGGATCTGAAGAAAAAAAAAAAACAGAAAGTCTAAGTGCATTATCACCCAAAACTGGACAGAAATGCGTGTGCGATATTCATAAGAACCAAAACTCAGCTATTGGCACAAAGAAATAAAATGCACACTTGCTCCTCTTTACCTGCTAAAATCATTTCCTGAATAAAACAGGCAATGATTCCTAGAAGAAAAGCTTCTGTTTTCACTTTTTCAGAAGAAAGTATCTGATCAATTTAATCTTCTTTTACTTCGTCTAAAATATCTTACAACTTCTGTTTTCACATAGCCAAGGAATATATTCCCCAAACTTTGAAGCTCTTTTCCAAACTTCCTATACACCTACTGCTTCTTCATGTGTATGAAGAGGTAGAAAAATGATAAATAATTAAAAAAAGAAAAATAAATATAAGATTGTACATTAATAACTAGGATATTTGAATCTTTGAATTTGAATCACAGTATTTAAGAAGATTTATTAGAGAAAAATAATGCTGGTATTGGTTGGCCTGGTTGGTGAAACACTACAAGGAACTGCTGAGTTACAGATGACTTTAATTCAGGAAATAATTTGGAGAAGAAATTGTTACTAATCTAGGTCCTCAGTATTGCTTAATTTTGCAGCTGAGATTTCTTCATTAACCAAATATTCTGGTTATTTTCTTTTTTCCATAAAGCATGAGATTCTTTAAAAATAAAAACAAATACAATCACAGAATGGTTAGGTTTGAAGTGACCTCTGGAAGTCATTGGGTCTAATGCCCCAGTTCAAGTAAGGACACCTTCAGCAGGTTGCCCAAGACTATATCTGGTATAATAGATAATGTGCAAAATAATAGATAATGTACAAAATAAATTGACTTTTTTTTGTGGAGGTTTGGAATTTCTCTGTACCAAAAATTCACAAATCATCTGGAATTACCACTCCAAACAAGGTGAACAGAACTGAGAGGAGATCTCCAGGCGTAACTCAATGAGTCCTCTCAAAAAGGATATTAGGAGTAAGTAAAGAATGCTACACATGAGAAATCAGAAAATGCAGTGAAATGATACATTACCAAGGAATAAAAACTAATGCCATGTGTTTCTTTAGTCACATTAAATGAGAGACAGAAGATGAAAGAAACACCATAGATCAAAGTAAAGACTGGTAAAGTTTAAAATAGTTTTGATAAGATCTAGCAATAAACTTTTTGTCTTTGTTTCTAATAAGAATGCTGCTGTACAATACGGGAGATAAAGTAGCTTGTTGATAGAAATGCAGGTGGAAAATTGATATTAAATTATTAAAACCCAAACAACTTCAGAGACTGTTGTGTCCCTCAGCTAGCTGCTGAGCACACTCATGTCACCTCTGGAACAGAGGGCGAAAATAAGGATGAGAGAGAACACTTGTGGGTCAAAATGAAGAAAGGGAAAGCACCTATCACTTACTGTTACAAGCAAAGAAGACTTGACTTGAAGAATTTAAGTAAATTAATTATCAATTAACATAACCTAAACATTTAATTACCTATTTAGATATACGGAAACAAGGAAGACAAACATTTAAACACTCCATCCCCTTTCCACCCCACTGCCAAAACCTTGTCATTTACACCCAGTATATATACCGAAGAGCCAAAAATTTTTGTAGATGTTTAGCTGTTGTTTTTCCCATTATTTTCTGTTTCCAATAAACCAAATTTGATGTACTCTGGGGAAAAAAAAAAAAAAAAACCACAGCTCTTGTCCAGTATCTTCAGTATCTTTAACAAAGTCTTGTTTGTTTGCAAAATAAATTTAACTGTTACTATGCTTTAGATCCTTTTATAAGTTTGGCCCACAGAAATTTTCTTACACCTAAAATGATCACAGGTGAATAGGTCAATCCTTCCAACTCATTGACTACGTTGAACTTCTAAAGAGAAAAAGTCTACTAAAAATTCTTGAAGAAATTGGAGAACTCATGAAGGTTAGTTGTTAGACAAGAGGGAATTCTGTTACATGTTCTCAAGTTCTGCAAACATTGAAGG
This sequence comes from Chauna torquata, assembly GCA_013399475.1. Lineage (NCBI taxonomy): Eukaryota > Metazoa > Chordata > Aves > Anseriformes > Anhimidae > Chauna > Chauna torquata. The sequence goes on along the minus strand of VXAL01017787.1, from coordinate 16,459 downwards.
AGGATCTAGTGGCTCCTCTTTTACAGGGAGGCAGCTGAGGTAACGTACTTGAGATAGATTTTATGTTTACTCTCGGTAGACTTCAAGCCATGAGACCTATAAAAAGAATTATGATGTTTCAGCCATTTTAGTATCAACACACTTGGTGTATCTATTACTTTAGATCTTTTGATGGAAGTTTGAGGGTTTCAGTTTTGAATTTCATCATATTTCAAACACTGGGTGAGCACACATCAACTGTGTAACTCCCCTATGTGTATTTTCATTAGCTAGAGAAAGAGAACTCTGTTTTTTCTTTTTTATTTATTTACTTGTTTGTTTTCTACTGATAGAATAAGTTTTCACTAACAGGAATTGTCGCCAAATGACAACACTTTTTTTTTGTGTGTGTGTGTGTGTATGTGTGAATATGTAGCTTTAATTTTAATCTATATCTCTCTGGAACTCTGATTAAAACTATGAATTTATCATCTCCTCCTTTTCATGTCATGTCATAACACTTCTGATGTGAGCTGACTAATGCTTTGAAATTTGTACATATTGTTTCAGCAGAGCACTTGGTTTTGAGCAAGGGAAGTATTTAACAAATCTGGTAAATAAATTATTACATCTTTTCTTCTTATCTAACGATACTTTATGTTAGCAGAAGCATTTACCTCCAAATATGAACTTATAACAGTAGTTGTAAAAATCAATTATTATAATTTATTACTTATTTATTTCATGAAGGAAGTTTTAAGAAAAAACAATTGACTTTTGAGAGGAAACCCTTCGAATCATTCGGGTGTCTCTGCTGAAATTACTCATCTACATTTGAAGGTAAAATTTCGCACAATAATGTGGCCAATTAGTTCTTGCTAATATGACAAATTGAGTTTAAAAGCCATTCTGTTAGCTAAATCTTCAAGTCTATAGAACGTGCTTGAAATTCTCATTCTGAATCTAGCCTCATGTTTTAAGGGTATTGTAGGAAGATTACTAAATAAAAGTGATATTAATTTATATTTGTCTCATGCAGGAAATGCTGCATAAAATGAATTCCCTCAATAAAAGCAAAACTGTAAACTCACTAGATACAATGTCGTATCTCATTCTCTAATTTCTGCTATATTATAGTCTTTGGCCCAGTAAAATTGTTATAAAAAGAATTTGCTTTAGCAAAAAATTGGCTAAAACTTTTGAAATAGAAAATTAGCTGATGATATCACATTTTATAGAGCACCTGTTCATTTCATGAATGACAATAAAAACTGAGTTTCAAAGAAAGAGTAAATATGCTTACTGATATTTCTTTTTTTTTATTTTAATTATTTTTATTATAACATCAATCATATATTGAGTCTATGAAAATTGGTATTTTGAAATGTCTAAAGAAGCAAATAGAGAACAGAAGAAATGAGTATTCTAGTGCAACATGGGTAGAACTCTTTGCATGTTTTTCAGCAGCTAGTTCTTCTGAATTCATAAAATTTAAATTAGTGAAGGCAAAGAAATCAAGCCAAATAGTGCTAATTATTGTGGGGGAAATTCTGACATTTTTACTCAGACAAAGTGACATTTTTCTCAACTAATTAAATTGAAAATAAACATTTTTTTCTACCCAAATGGTCCTCCACATGAGGAAGGAAGACTGAGTACAACCCTGGAGAGAATGACTGTTCAGTGCTCACTTACACATCTCTTGAGACTTTGGTGGGATTACACAAGAGAGGGAGAGTTTCCCACTGTGACTAACATTTGTAATCTGACTCAGTACCACTTTGACTGAGCAAATGCAGTCACTATGTAATAACAAGGCCTAAGATGTCCTTATATTATTATTTAGGAAGTGTGTATGCAAGAAGCATACAAATAGCTAATCCTGAATCATTTCAGTGAATTGCTCAACATGAACTCAATAACTCAGTTTGCTCCTTATGCTCCTTATGTTCAGCTGCATATGATTGCCCTTGCATAAATTCCCCTTCTCCTTTGATTATGCTATTACTGTTTACTTGCCAGTGTTGCCACAGATATCTCTCCTGCTATTTTTTCCTTAGCATAAAACAGTAGTTTGAGTGTGGACCAAGAACACATTATCACTTTCATATTTTTTTTGGCTTTGCTGGTTTGGGCAGAACATAGGTCAACTCACTGTTCTATCACAGCAGTGGACCTAAGCAGGTGACTTGCAAAAGGAGAAAGTCAGAAAAATGTCAGAAAGTCAATTCAATGCTGTATCAATGGTAGCAATATGTTGATAACAGTAAAATAATGTTTATAAGGCTTAACTTAGTCAGCACGGACACCTGCAAAATGTGCATTTTAGTCTCATTTAAGTCTTCAAAGTAAAGCTTAAATAAGATTTGAATAATCCATATTTCTGGTATTGGCTATCTGAATGGAGGCAAACTTTCTGCAGCATGATACAACTTGCCGTAAACTGATTTAAATCTCCCTATATTCTGCATTTAAACCTTAGCTAAGCATCCTACATTTCAGTTATATATGTGACTGGTGGAAAATAGAAACTCTTTTTACCCCAGTCTCTTGTAACAGTACAGTTCTTTAAAGTGTATCTTGTTAAATGAACATTTGCTAGCTCTTCTTTTATTAATAGAAGTTTCTCAGTTGTTACAAATAACAACTAAAGAAGTTGAATTATTTGAAAGTTGATCTACACTTACAAGTTTTGAGTGTAGCCATGTTTTTATGACCCTTTATGTTTTATATCTTTTGAAGACTGCCATTACAGAAAACACATCTGTAATATCCGAAAAGGCTGTGTTCTGAAATCATATTTCTACATATGCAGATAATAAAGCTGTTTTGTCAGTAACTGATAAAAAAATTAGTCATGTAACCTTTCAGACAAAACTTGTTGCAACAGAATATAATCTGTTTAGATTCAGTCTCCATGTCTTGAATTCATGAGCAGTGGGCTGAGTTAGCCAAGGTCTAATTCAGGTACAGGCATGTAAACCAAGTCCCAAGTGATGCTTGGTTTATAGTGATAAAGGGATATTATGGAACCACAGAATATTTTGTAGTCCTCGTGCTGGAGGTATTGATGTTGCTTCCTCAACAGGTCAGCTTTGGAGTGAAGGTCAGTGCTTTTGTAGCCATTGCTAATCATTTGAACACAATTTTCCCTATTTGATTTTCCCCAGGTTGTTTCATTCGAGATAAATTCTTATGACATTTGGCTTGGTTCAGGCTATTTCTTCACCTAGCCCACTCGTCTGTTTCCAGAAATATTCTGGATGTTTTCTGCAACTTAATAATTAGAAGAAAAGCAGATCTATAGAGAATAGGTCATAAAATCCTATGTAATACCATAAAAACAGACGGTAGTATGTCTTTCGTCTTCCTAATTTGCTTGCATTTATAAGCAAAGAAGTTAAGTATGTTATCTCCTATGAATTGATGAGTAGTCTGCAAACATTTAATAATACTTCTGGCTAACTGGCTCAGATGACTGAAACCCATTAAAACTATTGCCAATAGTTCTATGCACAGACAAGCTTTGCTGACCGGAGCAGATGAATGATTACTAGCCTAAGGAATCCAGCAAAACACAGTGCAACCAGATGGTAACCGATTCCTGGCAGATCTACAGTTTCTACTAAGTCTGTAGGCTTGTTTTGCAGTCATAATACACCTACACAGCATCGCATCCGAAGAGTGAATATCATTGGCATCTTGGTAGCTTTGATCCAGATAGTGTGCTTAAAGCCTGTGTTATGTACAGCAAGTTGAACGGGATATTCACACTGCTTTATACAATGTCAGTAATGTGGTTAACCTTAGATAAAGTCCAGCTTTACATAACAGCACAGGTAATATATGTTATTTACTCTCTAGAAGTATAACGGTAAAACGTATGTAATCTAGAATATATGTACTTAAAGACCTGATGGTTCCTGACTTTAGGGCATATCACATTATATTTCCTCCACAGAAAGTCCAGCTGCAGCTAAAGCAACCCTTTATAGCATGTCTTGGAGACTTGGCCATAGAACAATGCTTGGAACTGAAATAAATAAATTCTTCATCTCTATTAACAAAATGACTTTTTCTGGGTGTTTTTCATGATTTTCCAGCTGCCAGATTCTGAACCTTAGTCCCAGTCCATTGTGATGGAAATCAAAGGATGTGGGTTTTGTTTCAATCAAAAGAGATTCCTGGTCAACTTACCAAAGAAAGGTAGACAGGCTACAAAATCAAAGTCTATGAAAATCATATAGCCTGTGAGAAGTGCTGAATTTCCTGCTACTTGCTTCATGATCTAGTCTACGGCATCAGGATAGAGGTTTGTCCCTAAGAGATGCCACTGAACTACCATAATAGCTGCCTGTCCCTTCTGTTTTAACTTCCTTATGAAAGATTAATATCTTGCTCTGCAACATATTCAAGACATTGATTCTGTATGTAGTTTCCCCCAAAATACCTCTGGGTATATCTAATTTAGGGCTAGTTCTCTTTAATGTTTTCATAAATGACTTGGATGCAGGGCTCAAATATATACTAAGATTGCAGACAACAGTAAACTGGGAGGAGCTGTTGACTCTGTTGAGGGTAGAGAGGTCTTGCAGAGAGATCTTGATAAATTAGAGGGCTGAGCAATCACCAGCCACATGAAATTTAACAAAAACATGTGACAGATTCTGCAGCAAATTCTGGACGGGGCAACCTTGGATCTATGTACAGACTTGGGGACCAGAGGCTGGAAAACAGCCCCACAGAAAGTGATCTGGGGGTTCAGGTTGATGGTAAGTTGAATATGAGCCAACAGTTTGCCCTGGCAGCCAGGAGGGTCAACAGTACCCTGGGGTGCATCAGGCATGGCATTGCTAGCCAGTCGAGGGAAGGGATTGTCCTGCTCTGTGCAGGCGTGGCCTCACATAGAGTACTTTGTGCAGGTTTGGTCACCACAGTATAAGAAGGACATGAAACTATTAGAAAGTGTCCAAAGGAGGGCTACAAAGATGGTGAAGGGTCTAGAGGGGAAGATGTATGAAGAGCAGCTGAGGTCACTTAGATTGTTCAGCCCAGAGAA
>VXAL01017786.1:138113-150331 GCA_013399475.1 Chauna torquata | reverse complement strand
TTCTCATTCCTGTCTCTCCCAGCTGCTGTTGAGCAGCAGTTTTTCCGTTTTTTAAACCTATGATCTGAGAGGCACAACCAGCATCGCTCATTGGCTCAGCTTTGGCCAGTGGCAGCTGGAACTAGGTTTTCTCTAACATGGGCCAGCTTCTGGAATCTTCTTACAGAAGCCATCCCTGCAGCCCCCTGCTACCAAACCCTTGCCCCGTAAACCCAGTACAGACAGTCCCTCATTAGAAAGGGGACTGGCTAAACAGCCAACTAGCAGATCCTGGCTTTTGCTCATATCAATATAGCTGTCATCACACTCATTCAGATCAGCAGTTTGTACAGCCCAGATATCATGAAGAGGCTAACAAGCCTGGTAAAGCCAGAGGATTACCATCCATTCCTACTCTTTCTAGTAGGGTCAAATGAGGCTGCAACGAGGAGACTCTGCAATATCAAAAGGGACTTTTTGTCTCTCAGAAGGATGTTGAAGTTATCGGGAGCACTGGTCGTGTTCTCCTCTATTCTCCCAGTTGGAGACTGGGACCCAAGAATAAGGAGAGGAATGGGTCAGGCAAATGACTGGCTGTGTGGCAGGTGCCATTCTCAGGTTCTGGGTTCTACAATCTCGGACGCACCTTTGACAGACTGGGCACGTTGACACCAGAGGGGGCACACCTGAGCAGGTGGGGCCAGAGTGTTCTGGGCAGCAAGCTGGCTGGGCTTATTAGCAGAGCTTTAAACTAGATTCAGTGGGGAAAGGTGATGTACCTCTGAGTAAGAACCAGGGAACACCAACATTTTAGGAAGCAACAGGGAAATACCTGTGAATTGTCCCAAAGGAATTAGGGAGGGCTTCTCTAAAAAGGTGATGCAGCTGATAGCCCAGCTGAAATGCCTCTACGCTAATGCACACAGCATAGGAAACAAAGAGAAGAAGTTGGAAACCACAGTGCAGTTAGAAAACTATGACCTAACTGCTGTCACAGAAGTATGGTGGGACGAATCACACAACTGGAACACTGCAATTGAGAGCTACTAGCTTTTCAGAAGAAATAGGCAGAAAAGGAATATGGAATAACACTCTCACATCAACATTTCCCTTTATTATCCTATATTAGATAAGGCTCATGTCTTAAATCAAAAGTATTTCTATTCCTTCCAAAGTGTTTTTTTGTTTGTTTGTTTGTTATTGTTGTTGGTTTTTGTTTGTTTGTTTGTTTATTTTGTCTTTCTTCATTTTCCTTCTGGTGAATGAAAAATTGAATGAGCTGGCAATGTGCATCTGCAGCTGAGAAAGCCGATCGTATCCTGGGCTGCATCAAAAGAGGCATGGCCAGCAGGTTGAGGGAGGTGATTCTCCTCCTTTACTCCACTCTCATAAGACACCACATAGAGTACTGTGTTTAGCTCTGGGGCCCCCAGCCACAAAGATGATCAGAGGGCTGGATCTACAGTTTGGATTGGAGGCAGATATACAGCATAACACACCATATGTAAAGCCGTTTTCCAGAGGTCATACTTTCAGGGCGGTATAAACAAAATTAGTGGGGATTTATTACTTTCTATTCCTTTTGCAAATCCTATTGGAATGTAGCTGCAGTTTTAAGCACCTGACTGCCTTAGTAACCGTTGCCCTTACTCTTGCTGACATTGGGGTAATGATTATTGCAGGCTAATTATACATTGTGGAAAATGCTGATGTGTTTTACTTTCCCATCATTCAGTTTCACTGCTTATTCATTGTATTTGTGTAATGAAAAAAAGGTGAATAGGAGTTCATTAAGTGTCTTTTCTGTACCTTTAACTGTTTCCTATATTGTCACTCACAACTCTTCGAAGATATTCCTAAATATTTCTAGAGGTTCTGCTTCATTGTGCTTGCCCACCTTGCACCACAGTCAATTAAAAATACATTGCCAGGGGCTGTAGAGCTGATATGTAGCTGAATTTGTCACATGCATCCTGGATTGCCAGGAATTTACTTCTGGGCCTCTCATTTGGCTGCCAGCATATTTTGGCAAAGACTGCTTGTTTCTTTTTTTTTTTTTTAATATGACTCAGGAACAACCTCACATTATTTATTTTTTTATTTTTTTATTTTATTTTTTTGGCTGTACCTTTTTTCTGGCATAAAAATTCCCTCTCCTTAAGTTTCCTCTACATTCATATCAAATTCATGGTGCAGAAAACTGATCATGCTGGAGAATACTGATTTTTCACAACTTCAGCTAGAGCCATGTTTTACAACTTTCTCCTTTAAATTATGAATTAAAATTAATAAATTATGAGAAAATTGGCCTTATGTAATATGTTATGCAAACCTATGCAGAATAGTGCCGCAAGATTTTTAAACTGCTTTTTAATACCATCAATCAAAACTATGTAATAGCGAGTAGATAAAGGCTGGATTTTCACAGTTTGTTAGATTTCCAGAGGCCTTGCAGATGATTTTCTCTTCAAGAAGGAGTATTCACTACTCCTGCCTCTGCTTATATACCGCTCTCCCCCACCAATGCCATACAGATGCACATGAGGTGGGAATGCAGGCAGTTGCCATGGGTGCAATGCCCCTCTCCTGCACCAGTCCTACTGCCACCTTAGTGAAAGGTGTTAAAATTGCCCAGAAACAATCCCTTGTTCTACAGGGTCAGAGCTGAATGAGGGTCCATGATAATCATCCTTGGCCTACATAAGGTATGTTCACAAAAGAATCTGAGCAATAAGATGCCCTTGAGTATTCACTGTTATAAATTTATCTGCCATCATTGAAGTCAATGGACCTGTGAAAATTTGTATATGGTGAGGCACTGATATATAAAATTTTTAGGCATGATTCTCTTTTGCCTGTAACTTGTGCTTCCAGTTACTGTTATGCAAAGTAGATGTAAACATTTCCATTCTGCATGGGTTGTGCTTTATGCCTGCTATTTTCAATTACTGCTGATCCTTTCATTCTGCAGCTAGCAGACTATGTAAAAGTTTCATTCTTGTATGTATATCATGTGGATGATAGGGCTTTTACGGCAGAGTAGTTGCAAGAATCTCTTTATATTACAGGTCTAAGTGACCATAAACAACTTTTAACTTGTATGAATAAACCTACATCAACCAAAGATAAATAAGCTATATTCTTACATTAAATTCCACATATAACTAAACTGAACAGATTAGACAAAAGTCTAAAATAACAGTTGCTGTGTAATAGTATAGATGAATAATGGATCTGAAATCCAAATTTTAAATAAGTATATTGTTAAATTAATAGGACTGTGTTTGTTTGGATATTCTCCTACTGATTAAAAAAAAAAAAAAAAACTTCTGATTTAACATTTATAAGTGATACTGAGCAAAAAAGTGTGATTCAAAGGAAACAGATGTTAGTTTCAGGGCAACGTTTGCTCTTCTTAGGATAAGACAGGCCTGTTCTCGCCTTTTGTACTAAAACATAAGGCTGTAAAAATCTGATGGAAAACTATTAATTATTCTAAACATAGTAAATCTTGTACTGTAGCAACTTTCATGTAAAGTGGGAAACACTAAAGTTACTTCATGCTTTTTGCAGGCTATTTCCAAACCCAAGACTGAAGCTTTCTGGATGTGCTGAGGTGAAATATTCAGTGAGGAATGTGATAATGCATTTTTATATACCCTCACATGTGTCAAAGTAGATGATGCTGTTCCTTCACACATCTGCATTCTTTTCTTTTAGCTATGATTCAGCCTCATCTATTGTGTCTGACTTTTTTTTTTTTTTTTTGCTTTCAGTGGAAATGTTGCAGTCTTGCAAGAAGCATTATAGAATTATTATTGCAGTCTAAAAGATATTTTAGTAACATATGTAACGAATTTTAGATTGAAAAGAATCCATTTAAATATCTTATTATAGTCATCGGGTACTATTAGCTCTCCAAAACAGATATATCTGAACTAATGCCCATTTTTAAAGTCTCTTTGGTAGCAGTGTGTTTAGTGAGTCTCTAATATAAAAGTCTTTTACAACATGAAGCTTTTCCTCTTCTGCTTTCCCTTTCCCTTTCCCTTTCCACTTTCCTTTTCCCTTCCCTTTCCCTACTAGAGGGACTAAAGAAGTAACAAGTAGCCTCTTATGAATTACTTTCAGCTTAAAAGAAACAACAGAAGAGAAAAACATCTTCAGTGTGGCCTCAGGACTCCTGAGGGGTGGGAAGCTTTTGGAACTGTGTGCATACTAGACTTCCAATCTGAAATCATGTAATCATCTCTTTGAAGTCAGTATAAAGAAACATTGTAACCTGTTCTGAACTCAAAGCACAGACTCAACTAAATCAAAGTGGAGGAATTAAAAAATAAATAAATAAATAGTTCTGAGTTTCTGTTGGTCTCTTATAATAGAAATACAGTAGTCTCAGCATGGAGGATGCCAATCACAAAATATCAGCCTTGAGGTCCTAGTTAATGAAGAAGGCTAACCAAGAAAATGACAGTAACAAACAGAAAACCAGGTGAGCCTCTTAAGATTATCCTGGTTGCATATTCACATGCCTCCAGCTGAACTGTCTTCAACCCCTATCTAAATAAACAAGCAGGATTACTATGTTGTAAACATTATCACTAGATACAGGGGTAGATTTAAACCCAGTCCACAAAGGAGGATTAGCAAAACAATTATTCTCTGACATCCTGTAATTGCTAGGTATCAACCACATATTCACATCTCTAATATATAAATTATTTGGCATGATATGATAGTGAAGAGTCGGTTAAGAATCTGTGTGATGTGATAACAACACAACAGATTCTTGATGGTAACTAAAGATAAAATTCAGGGCTTCAATGCACTACATATCTTAAGAAATCCAGCAAAAGAGTTTCATTGGTGATGATTCTTTGAAACTGATAACAATTTTGCAAAACGTTCTCTTCCTATCACCTAAGCAAGAATGCAATTCCTTTGGAAACACTATTGCTGTAGGCTTGAGCTTTGGTTAGTTAATAATTATTTAGCAATCAAAAAAAAAAAAAAAAAAAAAAAAAAAAAAAAAAAAAAAAAAAAAAAAGAAAAAAAGAAAGAAAGAAAGAAAGAAAACTAGAAAACTAGAATTAGAATGGAACAGCTCAGTTGGAAGGCATCTACAAAGATCATCAAGTCCAACTGCCTGACCACTTCAAGGCTAACCAAAAGTTAAAGCATATTATTAAGGGCATTATCCAAATGCCTCTTGAACAGTGACTGGTATGGGGCATCAACCACCTCACTAGGAAGCCTGTTCCAGTGTTTGACCCCCCTCATGGTGAAGAAATTTTTCCTAATATCTAATCTGAACCTCCCCTGGTACAGCTTTGTCCCATTCCTACATGTCCTATCATTGATTAACAGGGATCAGTGCCTCCCTATCCATTTCCCTTCCTCAGGAAGCTGTAGAGAGCAATGAGGTCACCTCTTAGACTCCTTTTCCCCAGACTAGACAACCCAAGCCTCTCCTCACAGAATATGCCTTCCAGCCCTCTTACCACCTTTGCTGCTCTCCTCTGAATACTTTCAGGTATTTTAATATCCTTTTTGTATCATGGAGCCCAGAACTGCCCACGATATTCAAAGTGAGGCGGCACCAATGCTATATATAGTGGGAGAGTCACATCTTTTGTCAACCGTCTGGCTGTGCTGTGTTTAATGCACCTGAAAATGTGGTTTGCCCTCTTGGCTGCCAGGGCACGCTGCTGACTCATGTTGAGCCTGCTGTCGACCAGCACCTCCAGATCCCTTTCTGCTGAGCTGCTCTCCAGTCACTGATCTCCCAGTCTGTACCTGTGTCTAGCATTACTCCATCCCAGGTCCGGAACTTGGCATTTACCCTTGTTGAACTTCATGCCATTATTGATAGTCCAATGCTTCAATGTATCTGGTCCCTCCGCAAGGCCTCTCGTCCCTCCAGAGAGTCAACAGCACCTCCCAGTTTAGTGTCGTCAGTGAACTCGCTAAGGATGCATTCCACTCCTACATCCAGATCACTGATAAAAATGTTGAACAGAACTGGCCCCAGAATTGAGGCCTGGGGAACACTGCTAGTGACTGGTCGCCAGCCAGAGGCAGCCCCATTCACTACAACCCTTTGAGCTCTGCCGTTCAGCCAGTTCATCACCCAGAGTAGAGTGTACCTGTGAGGTACACGCTACCTCACAGGATGCTGTGAGGGACAGTATCAAAGGCCTTAGTAAAATCCGGAAAGACTATATCCACCACCCTTCCCTTCATCCACTGAGCAGCTGACCTTATCATAGAAGGAGATCAAATTACTAAGGCAGGACCCGTGTTGACTGTGCATGATAATGTTGCTTTGTTCTTTAAATGCCTTTCAATAGCACCCAGGATAATCTTCTCCATAATTTTTCCAGGGACTGAGGTTATATTAAGAGGTCTGTAGGTTCCTGAATCTTCTCTTGTGCCCTTCTTGTAGATCAGTATAATATTAGCTAGCTTCCAGTCAGTTGGGACCTCCTTAGACTCCCAAGACTTTTGGTAAACTGTTGAGAGGGGTCCAACTGTAACATCTGCTAACTCCATCAGTACTCTGGATTGAATTCCATTAGGACCTATGAACTTATAAATTTTCAGCTGATACAAATGGTACCTTACAAATTTGGTGACAACAAATGGAAAGTCACTGCTCCCCCAGTCTTGGTCCTCCAAATCAGAGGACTGGGTAACCAAAGATTTACCTTTAATACTGAAAATGGAGGCAAAAATGGCTTTAAATGCCTCCACTTTTTCCTCATCCCTACTTGTTAGGTGACCATGTTCACAAATCCAGTGTTTTGTTTAGAGCTCCTCTTGCTGTCGACATGCTTAAAAAAACCCTTTTTTGTTGTCTGACACCACACTCGTCAATGTCAACTCAAATTAAGCTTTAGCTTTTCTTTTTTTTCTCCCTACCAATGCAAACTGCAGCTCTGTAATCTCCCTATGAATCCTGACCTTGCTTCCTGGGATCATATATTTTCTTTTTCTGCCCTAGTTCCAAGAGGACGTCCCTGTTCAGCCATGCTAGTCTTCTGCGCCACTTGCTTGACTTGTGACACAATGGGATCACCTGTGCCTGGTCTTTTAAAAGACGGTTCTTAAAAAGTAACCAGTTCTCATGGGCCCTTAAACCCTCTAAAGCAGATTCCCACGGGACATTGCTTACTAGTTCCTTAAGTAGCTTAAAGTTTGCTCTTTTCAAGTCCAGGGTGGCAACTCCGCTGAGATTTTTTCTCATTATACCAAAGATTTTGAATTCAACTATTTCGTGATCACTGTGGCCAAAACAGCCACCTACTGTCACAAAATACAGCTGTTATTTGAAAATCTTATATTAGTCAGTATAAAGATAAAGCTGTAAATTAGTGGTCACAGGAGACCCAAATATTCTAATTCTTGAACTCAAGAAATAGTTCCAGCTCAGGAATTACAGATGACAGTGAATTTTCACTAAATTATTAGGCATTATTACCTGGACTAGCTAAAGTAGTCCCAACAAAGCATTGCAAATAATGTTAAGAATCAGGTGGTTTGTTTTCCAAGGTTTGGAGCTTTTTAATCTCTGAATTCTCCTTGGGAATTAAAGGTTAAAGTTCAGTTTGTGGAAAACTGCAGTCAAAGATCTCTTTTGAAAAGCAGATTTTTTCTCCAAGCCAGGTGTTTCCCAGTCTTGACACATTAAACTACTAAAATGACTATCTTCAGGTTCAGTGACAGAAGCCATTGGCATGTAGTTCATGCAAAAAAATTTTAAAAAATTTTTGAAATATAATCATTTTGGACAGTGATCTTTTAATTAACTCCTGAGTGAAATGTAGGTACTTAGCAGTTTTGTTGTTTCTAAGCCTTCAAGAAACTGGTCTTGCCAGCTGCATATTATCTGTGTACCAGTTGTCCATTCTTTGAGGAGTTTCACTTCCAGTTTGGTGATTAAACATAAGGGTTGGTCTCAGAACATTTTCCTGGGTTTTGTTTCCTTTTGAGTCTTCTGTAAGATCCCAGTACAAGGGTGCAGGTTAGCACATAGCCAAACTCCTTAAAGAAGTCTAAGCACTAAAGTTCGGTAGACTGGCCCCTATAGCAATAGACACTGACTGGAGTAGGATACCAGCTTTCACGTGGAGAGTGTTGGAAGACCTACAGTCTTCCAAACAGGGTGAAAAAAGCCAGCAAGCTGATGAGCTGCTCCCTAGCAAAGTAGCTATGGGTGATGAGGTTAGATATGTAGAGCATTACACTATATTCTTCCTAGGAAATTTTATGCTTTATTTTGCAGTGCAGGAAGATGCTATCTGGGAACCCTAAAAGAAAGAGTATTTCTTTTGTCAACAGACACTCTTCTTTCAGGAATACAAAAAGCACAACTTCTTTTCTTGTAACTGTCTTTTCAAAGTTGTTACACCTTTTATTAATATACTTTAGTGCTTAGGCTTGTAACTGTTTGAGGTGGGGACCAAGTCAGCCTCTCTGACTTAAGCTGTTGCATGTTCCATAAAAACTTTATAGATCTGTTGTTTTGGAATGAAAGAAAAAGATACCCAAGAGAATGTGGATGCTCTAGTTTTACCAGAGACCTAGGTTTGACCTAGATTTCCTGGTCTGATATTAAAATGTATCCCACAGTATCAAAAGCCCATTTTAGTTCAGCTCACCACATCTGTAGCCTGGCTTATATCCAGGCAGGATAATGAGCTCCACTGTTAGGCCCTGGACGCTAGGAAGCTTCCTGCAGTATCTGATCTGGCTTTGCTGAGAGATATGAGAGAATTAACTTCTTTTTGGATGTCAGGAGCAAACTTCCCATCTCTGACATTTATCTGAGATTGGGGTAATGTTGTTCAGATTCTAGCCAAGCATGCTGATGCTGGTTAAGCAGATCTGACAATGATAACTATTAGGACTCCTACAAAGAAGAACCATAGTTTCAGGCCTCTCTTAAATACTATTTTATAGTTTAGCTCATATCTTTTTAATATAAGATGCTAAATACTCCAGAATAGTTTACCTGTAAATAGATTAATGAGGAAGCACATAAAAGGAACAGTAATAAATATATTAAAAGTTAAACTTAATCTTGCAGGGTGCAAAGACTTGTCTGGAATAGTGCAGCTTCAAAATATCATTTTTTAAAATGTGTTTCTTGTTCAGAATGAGTTATTTCTGGCAACTGAGAATAAAATAACTTCTGTTAAGTTTCACATCTTATCCTGCTGGAGTACCATATACTGTGTCATAACCAATCTTACTGATTTTCAGGCTCCACAGTGGGTATTTGAATGAGAAAGTTACCTCTCACTAGGAGAAGACAAGGCTTTACTGTAGATATATTTACCAATATATTACAGGCGTAGCTTCTCATCCTCAAAGAACAGACTAGGACAGTCATATCTATAGGGAATCTAAATTAAACTCCACTACTTCACCTAAACTTCCTAAAGCACAAAAATAATAAGGAAAACAAAAGCAAAAACAAACAAACAAACAAAAACAACAGAAATCTTAAATCTGAGCAAACAATGAGGAGAAAAGTCAGTTAAAGTAAATAAAATTTACATTCACCTTATTTCCAGTCTTAATAGTTAAAAATATATAAATAAATAGAAAAACACAGACAAAATTCTCAAAAGATATTGAAAAATTAAATTATGTTGCTGCTGAATAGAAAACAACATAATCTGTTCAGCACAAAGCAGTTACCTAACCTATGGACAACAAAGACAAGAGTATGTCTTGTAAACCCTAAGGTAAATACAACACTCGTTCTAAAAGCTACCTGGAGAATTCTAGTCACAGTTTATTTTTAAGATCTTTCCAGCATACACTCAAAAAATTGCTTTTCCTCCAACATTTTTCCTAACTTTTCTTAAAACCTATTTATTTATTAGCATTTCTGCTGTTGGTATTGATTTAATCTATGTGTCAACTATGTTGATCAAAGAAATTATATGCAATCCCAACAGTAAACAGCATTTCTTTAATTTAAAAAATCTTACTTACTCAACATTAGCTTCAAAAGCCCTGCCTCATGCTTGTTCTACCCGTTTTGTTATTCCCCCTGTAGTCCGTCATGTTACCAGAATTGAATTTAAGTCTATTTTGATTCTTTTTGTAGAAATGGTTTGAATCTTCCTAAAATTTTAAATAAGACTGAATTAAATGAACCAATGTCCTGAAAGTCTTAGCTTCCTTGAATAGGGAGCTGGGAGTAGGAGTTCTAGCTTTATATGTAGATTTCAGGTCAATGTTGTAGCTAGGTACTTATTTTTTATTTGTGTTATAACTGTAATATTAAATCTCAGATTTAACCATGAAAGGACCCCATTTGTGTTACCTACTGGTTCTGAATAGGGTCATTGCCTGTTTCTAATTGGAGGCCTTTTCTCCCATGACAAGCCATAAGAGTCTAGCAGAGCTGTTCTTATACAAAGTTTTTAAGCCAAGAAGATACCAAAGTGCTTTTCCAGCTGTACAGACCAGTAACCCATTTCTGAAATACAGCTGTCTCACCAGTGAAATGTAGCAGACACACTGAACCTGGAACAGCAAACAAAAGCTCGTTGTGGGAGCCAAAACAGCTTCTTAAATTGAAAATATGGTGATATGGTGGTTTTATGCTGATGGCTAGCTAAACTACACCACACCACTCTCTCACTCCTCTTCCTCAAAAGAACACAAGGAGATGAGAGAATACGATGAAAAAGGGCTCAAGGATTGAGATAAAGACTGGGAGATTATTCACCAGTTATCATCATGGGCAAAGCAGATTCATTATAGGAAGATTAATATAATTTATTGCCTGTTACTGACAGACTAGAGCAGTGAGAAACTAAAAGCAAACCAAAAACACCTTCCCCCTCACCCACCCTCTTCTACCTCCTCCCCCCGAGCAGTGCAGGGGAACAGGGAATGGGCGTTGTGGTCAGCCCATAATACTTCATCATCTGCTTCTCCTTCATGGTCACTCTCTGCCCCTGCTCTAGCGTGGGGTCCCTCCCATGGGATGCTGTCCTTCCCAAATGGATCCTGTGTGGGCTTCCCACAGGTTGCAGCTCTTCAAGAGCTGCTCCAATATGGGTCTGTACCACGGGGTCCATCCTTCAGGAGCAAACTGCTCCAGCATGGGTCCCCCACGGGTGGCAGCTCCCTGCTCCTGCATGGGCTCCTCTCCACGGGCTACAGGTCCGGCCCGGAGCCTGCTCCTGCGGGGGCTCTCCATGGGCTGCAGCCTCCTTCAGGCCACATCCACCTGCTTCTCCGTGGGCTCCTCCACGGGCTGCAGCGTGGAGATCTGCTCCATGTGGTACCCCATGGGCTGCTGAGGGACAACCTGCTCCACCATGGGCCTCACCACAGGCCGCAGGGATGCTCCTACTCTGACACCTGGAGCACCTCCTCCCCCTCCTTCTTCACTGACCTTGGTGTCTGCAAGGACGTTTCTCTCATTGTCTTACTCCTCTCTCCTAGCTGCTGTTGTGCAGCAGTTTTTTCCCTTTCTTAAATATGCTCTCCCAGAGCCACAATCAGCATCGCTCATTGGAGTGAGCTTTGGCCAGCCTCAGGTCCCTTTCTGAGTTGGCTAGAGCTGGCTCTAATCTAACATGGCAGAGCTTCCTGGATTCCTCACAGAGGCTAACCCTGCAGTGCCCTACGCTACTGAAACCTTGCCACCTAAGCCCAGTGCAAGTGAGAAATTAGATGTGCATACTGAGATTCTTCATATCTCTCAAGCATCTTCTGAGAAAACAGTCCTTAGACATTCATGGTTAAATAAAACAAGGAAGAGAGTGTTTCTCTGCAGCATTAGTGGTTTCAAACTGCATCACAATCACAAAGAAGCACGCCAAAAGGAAGCAGAAGGAAGGTGTAATGTCAATATATATTGATACAGCATCTCTGACTTTCTTAAATATCTTAACTTCAGAGATAACACTTCTTTTCTAACAGTGATAGTTTAAGGCACTTCTGGTCGTCCCAACAAAGCATACAAGTTATACAAAGTTATACTGCTCCAAGTTCTAGCCCATTACACCCTTAATGTGAGTGTACCAAGAAAGTACTGACTTTTGTCAAGTGAAGTTACAGGTTATTGACAATAATAATGTACTGTTAAAAAATATATGTATATATATAAACAGAAATTGAACACAAGTGAACTGCAAAAAGACTCTCCACAGTCTTCAGCATACAACAAAGTGTAGAACTTCATGGACTATCTGGATTATACAGATTTT
>VXAL01017786.1:122784-134105 GCA_013399475.1 Chauna torquata | reverse complement strand
CTCTCCCCCAGCTGCTGTTGCCCAGCAGTTTTTTCCCCTTCTTAAATCTGCTCTCCCAGAGGCGCAAACAACATCGCTCATTGGTTCAGCCCTGGCCAGCGGTGGGGCCCTTTTGGAGCCGGCTGGAGCTGGCTCTTATCTGACATGGGGCAGCTTCTGGAATCTTCTCACAGAAGCCACCCCTGTGGCCTCCCTGCTACCAAACCTTTACCACATAAACCCAATATAAACACTATTTGAAAGAATTCTGTGGCATGTTTTGTAAACATTTTGCCTCCCAAGACCATAAAAGAAATCTTGAAAACTGACCCAAGTGTGCCATTTGATCCAAAAAGAAAAAGGAACTGCCCTACTATTTTCATATAATTGAGGCTGACAATAATGTGCTGGATTCTTCCAAATAGTTATATACAGCATCACCAGGATTATTTGTAAAACACTGTGTCAGAGCAGCACAGTTACATTCTACAGCTTGTAAATGAACAGTTTGCTGTTATTTAATACTGTTATTTAATACTAATAAAAAATAAATCAATAACTAAGCTTTGCAATAAAACACACAGTATAACACAGAGTTAAGTGTCTAGACACTCACTATTAAACCTTAACATTCTTAAATGACTGGCTTAGACTCATCATGAGAAGGGACTTTACCAATCAAGCAATTTTTTACTTCTTTGCATGAATTTTTACCTCTTTGCAAGGAGCGAAAAAAAATGATCACAGAATTTTTTTTTATTATTCTAATAAAGTCCAAGACAAAGGTCAGATGCTATGCTAACAAGAACTTTAAAATTTCCAGTAGAGGATTTTAATTAATCTCTTTAGACCTATGACTTTTGTGACTATTGTAAACCTTTTTCTTTCAAAAAATACTGATTATTCAGTGACTATCTAGCAAAGTCTCCCCAAACGAATTAGTAAAGTTTTAGCCCGAGCATGAATTCATCTTTGTGTGCAGACAGTTCCATTGCAGCTTATTAAACAAAGCAAATATAAGACATGATCAGCCTGTAAAGTATTGGAAAAAGTTTACTTGTACATTAAAAAAAAAAAAAAAGATATAAAAGATATATAATAGAAATTCACTATTTTTTTCATCATTTTAGGATGTCTGTATTTTTTTCTCCTTTGATAAATATACAAACTGAAAAATATTCAAGCTGTTAGCAACCTTTGTAGGATGATTTTCCTCCTTGTATTCTTCGATGACAATTTAATAACATGATTGACCTACAGTGTTAAATACAATTGTTGTCCTCATGTTATTTATTGAACTTGAGAAGTATTAGTTAATTGGATTACACGCGAGATGAGTGTTTATTAACTTCTACTACCCAGATCTAACAGAACATGCAAATGTTGCACAAGCACAACTATTTCAGGAATGAATGACATTTCTATTCATTCCAAAGCCAAAGTAAACACACAGTTTTCTTTAGTTAAATCTATTTTCCTTGTGGAAGCTTTTAGACTCATTGATATTGTCAGAAAAATTAGGTTGGTGACATGTACCTGCACTCCATTGTCTTCTCCATGCACACCAGTGGAGTACCTTCCTCTTGCTTGTGCTCCAGCTGATCCCATGTTTGTTGTGTCTCTGGATGCACAGTAAACCAGTTTTGAGTGGAGGGAAAAGAATATTCTTATTTCAGATATATAGGAAACAGAGATTCTGCATCTGAGAAGGGTCTCACAACCTGATCACCTGGGACAGGACTCTTGCTTGAACTGAGGAATGCCATGTCAGTCTCATTTCTTGAGGGGTATATCACCTGGCCTCTGTGTGTTGCTCCAGAGTTTGCTCTCCTGTACATCCAATTTCATGTATTCCAGCTCTTTGCGGATGTCTTAGATGCTATAAGGAATTTCAAATGGCGCTACATGTTAGTTAACAGAATCACACCTTGATTCTCCTACATAGATATTCTAGCCTCTGCATAATTATACAAAAACTCAACCACCACTACCGAACAGGGCTAAGTAAAGTGGATCCTGAGGGCACGGCTGTACGTACATTTCTTACAGATTCCCTCCACTGTCTATAAGAGCTCTTACCAACTATAAGTGCTTTAATTTATTCAGCAGAGGCTAACACTGAGGACTCAAGTTTATTGGGAGCATATTCTAGGTAACTTATTTCTAACATTTACAGATCTACAACTATTTTGATACATAAAACCATAGTTAATCAAAAGACTAAGCAAAGTTCCTTAAGCACATGTGATACCTGCATCTTAACAATTCCTCAACATTTGTCGCTGGCTATTACAAGATTGATTATCTGTAAAGAATACCATTTGAGCTTCAGTTTTTTGTAGTGGTTGATCAATCAAGTCACAGACAAGTTAATAACTGTTTACCTCTTATCATTCCTTTACTGCATTGTTTTGATTGAACAAGTGGTTGTTTTGATTCTGTTTTGACTTAAAAAAGTGGAGCATAGCTTGTATCTACGTGGGCTTTAAATGTCGCACCTTGTTGTGGTTTAACCTGGCAGGCAGCTAAGCACCACACAGCCGTTCACTCACTCCCCCACCCCGCACAGTGGGATGGGGGAGAGAATCAGAAAAAAAAGAGAGGGTAAAAACTCATGGGTTGAGATAAAGTTTAACAAGACAGAAAAGGAAGGGATAATAATAATAATAATAATAATAATAAAAGAATATGCAAAGTAAGTGATGCACAATGCAATTGCTCACCACCTGCTGACCGATGCCCAGCCAGACCCCAAGCAGCGACACCCATCTCACCAGCCAACTCTCCCACCTCAGTTTACTGTTCAGCATGACACCACATGATATGGAATATCCCTTTGGCCAGTTTGGGTCAGCTGTCCTGGCTGTGTCCCCTCCCAGCTCCTTGTGCATCCCCAGCCTCCTCGCTGGCAGGGCAGCACGAGAAAGTGAACAGTCCTTGAATTAGTGTAGGCACTGCTCAGCAACTACAAACATCAGTGTGTTATCAGCATTATTCTCATCCTAAATCCAAAACAGCATCATACCAGCTACTAGGAAGAAAATTAACTCTATCCCAGCCAAAACCAGGACACACGTATATATGGTTACAAAACAAGGTAAATGTGAAAACTCTTCCACATTTTCCAGCTATCCAAAGGCACCACACTGGAGTGACAGAAGCATTTATCAGTTGTACCTGGAAAATGATCCCTCCAGACATTATTATTGGGATCTGATCACTAAACTTTTTAATGTATTTTTCAATTTACATTTGGGAAAAAAAATAATGTAGGGATGTTCTAGAAACATTGCAAGGCTATCAGAAGTCCATGAATATTAAGATTACATTTTCTTTTGGATTCCCAGCAGTGTCAGCAGAAGAGGCAGCAGCCACCTAGAAAAGTTAACCTATGGGTAAGTATGGTATCTTGACTCCTTGGAAATGGTGGGTTTTGGTTTGAAAGATCCTTGCTAATTTTCCATCTGAACATAAGTCAGTTTGTAAGTACTTTCCTAAGTAAGAAATATGGAAATATCACAGATTTCAAGGACCAGGAAGGTGTGGGTGTCAGGGTCAGATCCTCAGCTTTGCTAGATTCTCTCAACACTGCCTTTGTATGTACCTCTGAACATTTAGAAATGCTTTAAGGTAAATCTATATTACATCTCCATGTAACGTATCTATATTACATCCCCATATAATCTACATTACATCACAATCTTAAAACAGAGCTAGCTTTAATATGGCAACTTTGGCCAGAGTGAAACCACAGCAGCATAGGCTCCCATGTCTGCTTTGTAACCTGATGTGAAAGATTATAGTAGGGCCAACACTGATCTTAAATGATCACATACACCTCTCTATCACGAGCTCTCCCAAAGATCACCCAGCTGGTTTTGAAGAAACATACAGTCATTGTAACTGAAAGGCTTCAGGTAGGAGTATGCAAAAATGTATCAGTGACATGGCAGAACTCTCAATACTGTTCTGGATGGCAAAACTTAAAAACACCATCTCTTTTCTATTAATTAAAGCTGAAGTCTTTGACTTATGTTTGCATATGTGAAGTGTCACCTCCATGTTCAGAACAGACCTACCTGGAATTAGGTCTCTGGTTTTCTCCAGTGTGGAGAAAATGACAAGAGCAATGGCGATCGTGAGCTCAGCAGCCACTTCCTAGTCTAACGATATCATAAAATGCAAACAAGGAATACAACTGCACTGCAGTGTAACTGCAAATTCCCCTCTGCAGGAGCAAATGAGTTGGCACCAACTGGAATAACCCTGAAAACTGCTTGCTCAGTCCCATAACATGACTGTGAGCTGAGGATCATCTAATAATCTTTCTGCTAATGTAGAATTATTCCACTCCTGACAGTTAGGAATAGTCATTGCTATTGGCCATTCTGACTGAGAAGCTTTCTCATTTTCTTTCTCTCATAGTGATTTAATTTGGAATTCTAATTGCAAATGTTGCTATGTTATCTTTTAAATTGTTAAGGAGAATTCTTTAACTCAAGGCCAAAAATAAAGTTGGAATCTTCCTGTTGTTCTAGACATTGTAATTTAAAAACAAAACAAAATATTTTATTTTTATTATTATTATTATCATTAATTCTGGAGTGTATGTCTTAATAAGTCTTAATACTACTATTAAGACATGGCTTTGGAAGTCTATTATCACCCTGCTGTCATGCCCTTATTCCTGTTGCTTCCACTGTAAGAATTCATGTTATTCTGAGGTATAGGCCATACTTGAAAAAAAGAAAAATTCAGAATCTTTTACAGTCCTATTTATATGTCATGTGAAACATCTAATGTGGAATCCAGTAGATCTCAGGAATAGGAATATTTATTGCAATGTCTACCATTTTATCTGGTTCTGGAGGTGATTTTTCGTCTTTCTTGAGATGCAGCCCTTATTGTACTGTCTTTATTATTCATATATCACTTTTTGGTTCAATTTGTCATTGCACCTTAGGTGACAGGAAAAATACTCTTCTCCATGCTCCTCTCCAAGGACTAGTGGGTCTTCCACTTGAACCCTATTCAGAGTTTTGAAAGATATATTGAAGTAAGACAAATAATAGTGTAAAAAAGGCAAACCTATAAATCATCATACTATCAGGTTAATTTTTAATGTCATAGATGATGTACAAGACCCTCCTTTTATCTTGTTTTCCTGTTGTTCTGGGGTACTCTCAAGTACAAATATTTCATAGTATTAGAGAAACATACACACACCGTGTTTGAGTGTTTTATGTAGTAAGACTATGGAGGTAGTTATGGGTTTGGTATGTCACCCTGAACATTGAAAATAAAAGAAATGTGGAAAATAGAGCAAACCAGTAATTTCATGAACTCCATGTAGTTTTCAGAACTGCTACAACAGTTCTGAAATTGTTGTAGAGAGACTAATTGCCACCTACGGCTAACAGCACCCATTTACATCTATTAAATAATGATTTTTTTTTTTTAACAGAGTTCTAGATATTGTAATATTTTTTTTAATGCCTGANGGAGATGTGATTTCTGAGTGGGAAAAACTGCTACCCTGCACCCCCTACAGGTCTCTGGTTCTTTTTTTAATTTTCCTCTTTCTTCTTGTTTTCTGTATCTTAATCTTAAGATAAGATACAAGCTGAATTTCTAGAATTATACTGTACCTTTCAAAATTGTTTTTTGCACCAGTTGTCCCTATAAGAAGGCAGAAACAGTAATAAAGGATAGAAAACATCCCTACAACTTTCTTTTTTATATTTTAATATAAAAATTCCATTTCTAGTAGTGACAATATTTTCCTGACTATGAAAAGAAGACCAAATGCTCATTTGGAATATTATCTAAATTTATTTTTTCAAAAAGAAAACAATCTTTGTGATGTNCTTGCTCAGTCCCATAACATGACTGTGAGCTGAGGATCATCTAATAATCTTTCTGCTAATGTAGAATTATTCCACTCCTGACAGTTAGGAATAGTCATTGCTATTGGCCATTCTGACTGAGAAGCTTTCTCATTTTCTTTCTCTCATAGTGATTTAATTTGGAATTCTAATTGCAAATGTTGCTATGTTATCTTTTAAATTGTTAAGGAGAATTCTTTAACTCAAGGCCAAAAATAAAGTTGGAATCTTCCTGTTGTTCTAGACATTGTAATTTAAAAACAAAACAAAATATTTTATTTTTATTATTATTATTATCATTAATTCTGGAGTGTATGTCTTAATAAGTCTTAATACTACTATTAAGACATGGCTTTGGAAGTCTATTATCACCCTGCTGTCATGCCCTTATTCCTGTTGCTTCCACTGTAAGAATTCATGTTATTCTGAGGTATAGGCCATACTTGAAAAAAAGAAAAATTCAGAATCTTTTACAGTCCTATTTATATGTCATGTGAAACATCTAATGTGGAATCCAGTAGATCTCAGGAATAGGAATATTTATTGCAATGTCTACCATTTTATCTGGTTCTGGAGGTGATTTTTCGTCTTTCTTGAGATGCAGCCCTTATTGTACTGTCTTTATTATTCATATATCACTTTTTGGTTCAATTTGTCATTGCACCTTAGGTGACAGGAAAAATACTCTTCTCCATGCTCCTCTCCAAGGACTAGTGGGTCTTCCACTTGAACCCTATTCAGAGTTTTGAAAGATATATTGAAGTAAGACAAATAATAGTGTAAAAAAGGCAAACCTATAAATCATCATACTATCAGGTTAATTTTTAATGTCATAGATGATGTACAAGACCCTCCTTTTATCTTGTTTTCCTGTTGTTCTGGGGTACTCTCAAGTACAAATATTTCATAGTATTAGAGAAACATACACACACCGTGTTTGAGTGTTTTATGTAGTAAGACTATGGAGGTAGTTATGGGTTTGGTATGTCACCCTGAACATTGAAAATAAAAGAAATGTGGAAAATAGAGCAAACCAGTAATTTCATGAACTCCATGTAGTTTTCAGAACTGCTACAACAGTTCTGAAATTGTTGTAGAGAGACTAATTGCCACCTACGGCTAACAGCACCCATTTACATCTATTAAATAATGATTTTTTTTTTTTAACAGAGTTCTAGATATTGTAATATTTTTTTTAATGCCTGAAAAATGAGACTTACCAAACTACGAAGCTGTCATTCTTGATCCTCCATTAAGTGAATGATAGTAAGGCCCTAAAAAATCTTTTACATTTATATATAAGAAAAGAATGACCACTCTGCAGTACCAGCCTTTGAAGAAATTAATGTTGACATTTATATGCACATTAATAACTACACACACGCACACACACGGAGATGTGATTTCTGAGTGGGAAAAACTGCTACCCTGCACCCCCTACAGGTCTCTGGTTCTTTTTTTAATTTTCCTCTTTCTTCTTGTTTTCTGTATCTTAATCTTAAGATAAGATACAAGCTGAATTTCTAGAATTATACTGTACCTTTCAAAATTGTTTTTTGCACCAGTTGTCCCTATAAGAAGGCAGAAACAGTAATAAAGGATAGAAAACATCCCTACAACTTTCTTTTTTATATTTTAATATAAAAATTCCATTTCTAGTAGTGACAATATTTTCCTGACTATGAAAAGAAGACCAAATGCTCATTTGGAATATTATCTAAATTTATTTTTTCAAAAAGAAAACAATCTTTGTGATGTCTCAAATCTGTTACTTTAGAAGTAAGTGGCCAAATTCTGTCTCATCTGTTGCACCCCTATATGTGCATACTGTGAATTTAATGTATAGTAGTCTTTTAAGTGACTCCAGGTTTTTTTGTTTGTTTGTTTGTTTGTTTTCCATTGAGGAGAAAACATGCCTGATCTCCAGAACAAGAAAGGAAAAATGGGCTTCAAGCATTAAAATTAAAGAAAAAGCTCTCTTATGTACTCATATGTGGAAGTGTTTCTCATTAGATATTCATCAAACATGAAAAGTAGTGTATAACTGCAAATAAAAGTTTCAGGATTTTCTTAATTGTGTAGCAAAAGCTGTCAGAAATAGAAAAGGCAGTGAAGACCATATATGGGTAAAAAAAATTTTAGTGAAAGCAACTTTTAGAAACTATATTGAAATATTTAGAAATGCAATGATGCTAAAGTTCCTCATCTATTACTTCAACATTTTAGTGGGCCTTTTCAAAATAAAGGTTTAATTCCCTCATTTCTTTTAAAACCTTTGTCAAATCCAAACTATAACTTCAAGACCAAAGTCTAATTTAAATATCTCCAAATCTGTCCTGAAAACCATACACAGATTCATATAACGCAGAGCAGATTTTTTTTTTTTTTTTTAATGTGATAGCCTACAATCCCAAAGTAAAAGGGTGATTTTTCTGTGGGAATTATGAGGTGTTGAAAATTATATTGATCTAAAGCAAAGCAAATCTTACCTTGTTCTCCATTCTGGTTCTGGAAAAATATTCTCTGTAGTCTTCTTAAAACACACATAAAAAAATAGGTTAATGGTGATGTCATTGCTTATTATTTTACTATTAAATATAAATTGTTTGCATTTTTTAATTATTGTGGCAAAGAGATCACCAAAGTGTAAAATAAGGTGGGATTGGTACATTATCTGTGTTAACACTGTGACAATGACATGCTTCACTTTCACTAATTTCTTTGATATTATATTGTGCAACTGAAGTCTAAGTTAACTAAGATTTTTAACACTGAGGATCACGTCTGACATTTTAACTTACAGCATTCTAAACTAAATTTTAAATATAACTGATATTGTAAAAAGAGTGTTACTCATACAATTTTTACTCATGTATTTTAAATATGTTGACCAGTATTAGCTGCTTCCCTAAAAAAAATAGAAATTCTAAAAAAGTTTGATCTGCAAATATTTTATAATTCGTTTGATCAAGTTATATTTTAAAGTAAATATTTTGTTTACATAGATAAAAATTACATAATACCTAAATCTTGGCTATAACTGCCTAAAATAATGCATAGAATTAAATATATGAATAACAAAATTAATAAATCAAAATAATAACTTATTATTCTTGAAATGACAAAACACAAATTATTTCTTCTGTTATTCCCATTCAAATTTTGTTCACATTGACACTTTCCAACACAGTATCTATTTTGTCTTAGTTTACATTTTAATTTACAGGAATTGTTCTACCAAAAAGAATCCCAACAAAACAAAACTGTGGCTTGCTTTAAAATGCATCTACAAAATAATATTTTTAAAAAAAATTGTTGTCCACAATTATTCATTTAGAATTAGAGGACATTTTGGTCACATTTTTCTTCAACAGTTACAAGCACAAATTTCATTTTTTAGAGTTTATCTGAGAACCCTCAGCAACTGTTCAGCACATTAAGCACATTTATTGGATGAATCTTAAGCTAGTTTCACAGTTTCTGTAGTTCTAAATTTTGATACATTGTGACATGCAGATAATTATGCCCCAGAAAAGATTTATTAAATGGTTTTGGTTGTGTGTTTTTTCTTTTCTTTTTTCTTTTCTTTTCTTTTCTTTTCTTTTCTTTTCTTTTCTTTTCTTTTCTTTCCTTTGCTTTCCTTTTCTTTTTCTTTCCTTTCCTTTTCTTTTCTTTCTTTTTCTTTTCTTTTCTTTTCTTTTTCGTTTCTTTTCTTTTCTTTTCTTTTCTTTTCTTTTCTTTTCTTTTCTTTTCTTTTTTAACAAGGATTCAGCAGCTATGTTTCTGAGATTAATTTGCAAAGATACACATTACTTGAATATCTAAAAATAATGTTGCCAAGCAACAAGATAAAATACAAGCTTACTACTAGAAGAAATTAAAATGCTTATATAGTCTAACAATATATGCAGATTAATTCCATCCCGTAAACCTGAGAGTCTTTTCTGACATCATATTTTCAGTATGTAATTTTCAACTAACATTCATTATGATACAGATCCTTCAAAGATCTGTGCTTCTGAAGTGCTTGTCTTTCTGCTAGAATTTGAAGACATTGGAAAAAATATTCGAAAAAATGCTGGTTGTGTTTAATTACTCATTATGCTGCTGAACTGGTGTTAGTATTCTGTGGGACTCTGGAGTAATGTTGAGCAGTGGTTGTGGTGATGTTTCCAGATCTAGTTTGTTCTTTGAAACTTATACCTTTGTACACAGACCATTTCCTGACGGACAGGGTGATATTGGCAGACCAGCAGAAATGATAATTGTGTCGAAACTGTGCAGTGAAATACGAGGTGCTCTAGTGGGAAACTAAAAGAAAGTGCAGGGTTTAATTACAGTCTGCAAGTCCACAAACTGTGAAGAGGGAGAAGCCTAGGCTATGCATTTGGCATTGATTTCTGAGTCATTATTCACTTTCCAGAAACACTTCAATGTTACAAATGATAAAGATTTACATGACAAGAGTTGCACCTTTTGGTTTTGCAATCCCAGATACTCTAAATGCTATTAAAAAGTGAAGTCAGAGGCCATTGTGCAAAGCAGAATAACTACTTTTAGAGGTTTACAGTAAAGTTGAAAACAGATTTCTACTTCACATTATAAATATGTGTTCTAGAGCTATTCTCTTTCAAACTTCACTTCCTCCATAGACTCCTTCAGTGGGGAGAGTTTAATCCTGCTGCAACAATTTTCATCATTTAACAGAAGAACCTTTCTAGTAGAAAGGATCAAGTTAATTATAGAGATGGTCACAGTGTGGATTACTGACAGCCTTTATAATAACGTGAATGTTGAGAAAATAAGCATGTGAAACTGTTAATGACATAGGAGTACAAACAATCTGCATGAAATATAATACTCTTTGCATTCTCTGTGTGAGCAAAATCACCAGTGCATTAGTGATCTCTCCAGTCATGGACAAGTGATATGGGGAGGTAAAAAAGGAAACTGAAGAACCAAAGAAAGCAGGACAAGTCATGTCACGTAGTAGATCATGAGATAGTACTGTTGCAGGGAGGCCAGGCAGAGCCAAAGAAGGGTGGCTTTGTCACATGAGAGCTCTGGAAGGGGAATGACACTCCAGCATAGGGTACTGTGTGGACATGAGTGGAACACTCCAGATGCAGCCAGTAGGACTGTGGTGTAGACATGAAGGGGGATCTGTGATTCTAAATCTCCTTTAGAGGAAGAACCATGGAAGCTTAGCAGCTTAGCAGAGTACTGTAGTCATGACTAAAGCAATCACCTAAAGATTTTGCTGTATTTCTTTCAGAAATATTTTATTTCTCTTGTTTGGAATTTAAATTTCTGCTTATTAAGATTAAACTTGGCAGCTGTGTTTCATCCCAAAGTTCTTTAGGTCCTCTAGTCACATTCTTCTGTTCTTTTCCCACACATTGAAAAAGTATCTATGTACATCTTAATATCCTTTATACTATCAGAAATCTATTATGT
>VXAL01017786.1:87808-115070 GCA_013399475.1 Chauna torquata | reverse complement strand
TGAAAATCATAGTGCTTGCATTCTGAATTAAGCAGTGATTAATTAAATATTGTTCATCTAAAACAACGAGAAAGAAGAGCAAAATAAAAAGCTGGATTTAAATAGGAACTTGGGCAAGAGCAGGGATAGCACAGCTGAGTACCCAACTTCCAGGAGCCCCACAGTGCAATCCAGAGGTTAAAATGCACTCTTATGGTCTCTTAAGAGCTTAAGAGTAAGCTAGCAAGCTAAAATGAACCTCATACTGGGGAGGAGAGGAGCAGAGAAGTAAATTGTTGAATGAACCAGCTGAAAAACTCTCAGCATGAGAATATCTCCCCCAGTTTTAGGCTTGACTGTCTAACTCAGGCATGAGGGGAAATATCTCCTTCTGCTTGACATCTGTACTGTCATCTGTAATTAAAAACATTAACAAAGTTAATGTCTTCNGTAATTCTGGATGTGTTTCTAGCCGATATTTTCATGCACATTTCCATAGCTTTCACTTTTTACTTCAGTGCAAATGTTGGTTTAAGTCTGTGGGAGAATAATTTAGAGCTGACAGTGATTCTGTGCCCCAAAGTTATTTTCATAATAGCTCACCTATATGAGTTTACTATTCTACATATAACCTAGTTGAGGTGCCTCTAGCTATTCTATTCATCTGTAAACTTCTCAAGAACACAGCAGCTGAACATACCAAAAATGACAGAAACTGCTTATATTTCTCTACACTGCTTAGATAGTGTTGCTTGATTAGTTTGCGAGAAACAAAGGGTCCCATTATTTTTCTCTCAATGTTTGTCTCTTTTGTCTTCTCCTCTTTCTAGTTTTCTCTTCTGTCCCTTTCAAAACGTATGGGTTAGTCCTTAAAATAACCTTAAAAGATAGGACAGAACTGTAGGGGAAACGAGTTTAAAGTAATTTACAAAGGAGTTAACGCAGAGCCCTTTTCCCTGGCGAAGTATTATCTTCATCCAATATCACTTTAATAATTCTCCATTTCCCTTTTCCTCTCCTTGCTGTCATCTTCTACATGTTGTAAAAGTGACTTCTGAACAACTTTTCACATAATTAGTTCATTATGGTGGTCTTTAATACATAGCACATCCAGTGCTCTCATACCTATGATTCTTCTGGTTCCTACATTTTATTTCTCAGTGTCTTTTACCTATTTCACCATGACACTTGAATACATTTAACAAGAATAATCCCTTTAACATTAAATACTCTGAGTGTGCTTGATTTTACTAACATTTCCTGTCCAGATTAACCACTGAAGTAAATGAGAGATTAAAGAGCTGGATATTTGCAGGCCTGTACCTAGAATTTGCTGAAATGTTTCCTCTTCTTTTTTACATAACTTTTTTGAAGAGTCTCAGAAACTAACAGATACATGTCTTTATAAAGAAGTGTAAACACCTATACAAGATAGTTTAACTTTAAAATCATTCCAGGTGCTAGTTAGCTGCTTTGAAGAGGAGTCTTCTTATTATTAATAATAATATGTTTCATTTTATTTTTTCTCTGTTTACTTGTTTTGTTCTTAACAAAGAATACTGGTTTTTTCACATCTTAAATGTAGAGCTTTTTTACCACACAAAGATGAAAAAAATCAAAAAAAAAAAAAAAACAGAACCAGTTGCTCCAAAAATGTAAATCCACTGTAAATTTTTTATTATCAAAATCTCTTGGGCAAAGAAAATGTAGTGTTTCCTCTGACAGTCTTACTTTGAATTGTCTTGTTGGATTTAGCAATAGTTAATGACTGTCTACAGCAGTTGTCAGTGTGGTTCACACATACCATAAACCCTCTCCAAGTTCTCCATCAAAATGTGAGACTTCTTTTTTATGAAAATCATAGTGCTTGCATTCTGAATTAAGCAGTGATTAATTAAATATTGTTCATCTAAAACAACGAGAAAGAAGAGCAAAATAAAAAGCTGGATTTAAATAGGAACTTGGGCAAGAGCAGGGATAGCACAGCTGAGTACCCAACTTCCAGGAGCCCCACAGTGCAATCCAGAGGTTAAAATGCACTCTTATGGTCTCTTAAGAGCTTAAGAGTAAGCTAGCAAGCTAAAATGAACCTCATACTGGGGAGGAGAGGAGCAGAGAAGTAAATTGTTGAATGAACCAGCTGAAAAACTCTCAGCATGAGAATATCTCCCCCAGTTTTAGGCTTGACTGTCTAACTCAGGCATGAGGGGAAATATCTCCTTCTGCTTGACATCTGTACTGTCATCTGTAATTAAAAACATTACCAAAGTTAATCTTTTCTGTTTCAATGAAGTAGCAACACTTACCCTCTCATCTCACTTGATTTCTGATTCTTTCTGAGAGTATTTCGACAAGTATTTCAACTCACTAATAACACCCTACTGCCAAGCAATCCTGTAGTACTGTTTTCAAGCTTTTCCTTACTACAAAAAATACTTCAAAATTATTTGGTGGGGGGAAAAGGAAGGCAATGAAGAAAACCTTCAGTGGTTAGGACAGTTGCCAAGATGGTAGCGTTTCCAGGCTCCTATTCCTTCTTCAAATAGTCTTCCTTCACCTCTTTCTCATTCTTTTCCTTCTTTTCTCATTCTTCTTCCTTTTCTTTTTCTTTTCATTTTTCTCTTTTTCTTTTTCTGCTTCTGCTGCTTCTTTCTTTTTTTTTTTTTTCCCCAGTGAATATTTTGTTAAAAATGTACCAAATCTTGGGGGGGGTGAGGGGGGTGGGCAGGATAGAACTCTTAATGAGATCCCAGCCATAGAACTACTCAGTCAAACTGGGTTTGTTGTTTCTTTCTTAGTCTTAGTTCATGTTACTGATTTTGGAATAATGTCCTCTGGAAAACAGATCTGATTCACAGAAGGAGCTAGCATATACCAACATTTCAGAAAAGCTTATATCGTCATGATTAGAATCTACTCCAGAAAGGTATGTCTGAATCAAAGCAGAAATCCACCACAGTTTCCAATATCATCAGAGGAATCTTTTACCAGGAAGCTTTTAAGTGATCACCTCTAACTGAGCCTTCAGTTCAGCTGTAAAACACACCAGTAGTGAATTTTTCATGAACCCACTCTGGCAGGCAGGAGCACAGTTTTATTCAGACTCTTCAGCTCCAATCAAGCCTCTCTCATGTTAGGCAGAAAATTGCCTAACATACAGATTGTTAGTTCTGGGCTAGGTGCCAAACTCTTCAGTTCTCTTTATGGATCTAGAAAACATCCACGTCAAAATCGAAGGGTCTTTGATGTTAGTAGTTAAGTGACATCCAGAAAATTGAGAGATTTCCAAGATTAAAATAAGATTTTATTTTATTTACATTTCACCAAAGTCAAAATTTAATCACTGAAGTCAGTCTTTGTTTGAAGTTTTTCACAATTAATAATATTCATTCTCCTGGACTGCCACATTAAAATGTGTTTTTTAGCTGTATATCTCTATCTTAGACCAACGCACATGATTTCAAACCCTGTGTAGGCATCTAAATAATATGAATGTTCAAACAAAGGAGAAAAAATCCAGAGCAGGAGCTCTAGCTACAAGTGGTAGTAAACTCTTCGAACACTTTTATCTGTTGAGAGTCTATTTTCAAGAGCTTTGTATTCTGATGTATGTTTACATTTTCTCCTCAACAGTCAGAAAAATCCTGCATTTTTATGTGCTGTATCATTCACTTGATTTTTGTAAGTTGCAAATAAAAAGTCATTTGCAGGACAATTTAGAAATTTTATCCTATTAAGGATATTTTATTCACCTGCTACAGAACATCACTAGTGTAGTGACGTAAGTTGGCTATATTTCACTTTTTTCAAGTAAATCTTTCATGATGGGAGGACTGCAATTTGCTCACAGAGTGAGTCCATTTATAAACAAACACTCTAAGGACTCTAACAGCTCTTAGCTAATAATTAAGGGGGAATTGCCATTCTGCTTTAGTTCTGCATGACTAGCAGTCTTGTCCTGGTGACCAACTTCAATATCCAGTGAAACCACCTCATGAGTAAAACTCTGGAGGACGTCTTGTTACCTAAAAGGTACATCTTGTGTAATCACAGTCCATTTGGCATTCTTGAAAACACAGCTCGATTACTGTATAGGCTGTTTGTACTTGAAGCAAACACCTACCAGGAACTTTTTTGACCACGTGTGCTGATCTTAGTTTAGACTTAAATCCACAACAACCTGGACCAGATATATAATATTATTTAAAAGCAGCAATCATCTGAAGCTGGTAAAAGCAAATACTGTAAGTGATCTAAAAATGTTCAACAATAAATTTGTTCTTGTTCCAATGGAATTTATGTCATAGTAACTCTGCTTGTAGACCAAAACTACAATTAAGCTTTATTTAAAAAGACTTGATTTGCTTGTTGTCACATTTTCTGGTCTTGAATGGTCACACACTTACACAAGATACTAATTTTTCTGTCATATTTCTGAGATTTTAATTATTTACATTTTTGTCTATTAAAGTTGATCTGTTGTTTCTTTCTGTNAAGTCAAGTTTGTAAGTGACCTGAACTTAAAAAAAAAAAAAAAATGGTACAGATAATGAAAAGGAGTGAGCTGTGTTGTTTGAGCAGTAAGACCAAATACCCTGTCCAGAAATGTAATAAAAAACAACACAGTTTGATTAATTCTACTTGCCGTTATTGCCTTTATAGCTCCAAAAGTTGATCCATTTAGAGATAGCCAGGAAAATTACCTCCTGGAAGAGTCACAAAAGGACAAAAAGAAATGGATGCACACATTTTTTGGCCTTTAATAAATATCTCTAAATCACATAGTCAACATGCCTTCTACATAGTTCTCTTATATTCTCTCAATACTTCTCTTATGCTTAGGTTTCCATGATTATCTAAGCACTGCACCCCCTAAAAATCAGTAAAACACCAGCGGTTTGAAAATAACCAACACACATTTCTCAGCCAGGCCAACAAAGGACTCCTCACTGCTAAAAGGTGAATAGAGCCAACATGCACACGTTTCAGACCACTGTCCAAGCACCACAAGGGCCCCAACATAATCTGCTGGCAAAGGAATACAAGAGCTGTGGCAATGTCACTCTCTCTTCTCAGCATCCTTACAACTTTCTCAGTGTTTCTTTTCTATAGCAAGATTATTCACTGGCTTCCTACCATGTCAGCTGATTTGTCCTTAAACCAGCCTTCAGCACACCCTCCCCAATAGCTGAACATTGTAGATAGCGAGAGAGTCATCATCTTTGTGGGTTGACATTTTTGAGGTCTCAAAGATATTAAGAAGTTGCTTTTAGAAGATAGTCCACATATTATTAACAATTTTGCAGATGTGGGACTCAGCTTATGTCTTGCTGCTGTGGGGCAGTGACTATATACAATCATAGAACCATAGAATGGTTTAGTTGGAAGGGACCTTTAAAGATCACCTAGTCCAACTCTCCCTGCCATAGATATGGACATCTTTCACTAGATCAAGTTGCACAAAGCCCCATCCAACCTGACCTTGAACATTTCCAATGACACTTCTCTGGGTAACCAGTTCCAGTGTCTCACCACTCTCATCACAAAAAATGTCCTCTTTATATACAATCTAAATCTACCCTCTTTTAGTTTAAAACCATTACATCACAGGCCCCTAGAAAAAGTTTTTCCCCATCTTTCTTATAAGCCCCCTTTATGTATTAAAATGCCTTAGTGAGGTTCCCCGCAGAGCCTTCTCTTCTCCAGGCTAAATAACCCCAACTCTCTCAGCTTTTCTTCTTAGGAAAGGTGTTCCAGTCCTCTAATCATTGTTGTAGCCCTCCGCTCGACCTGCTGTAACAGGTCCATGTCTGTCTTGTACTGGGGATGCCAGAGCTGAATGCAGAACTCCAGGTGCTGTCTCATGAGAGTGGAGTAGAGGAGGAAAATCACCTCCCCTGACCTGCTGGCCACACTTCTTTCTATGCAGTCCAGGATACAATTGGCTTTCTGGGCTGCAAATGCACATTGCCAGCTCATATCCGATTTTTCATTGACCAGTATCCCCAAGTCCTTCTCTGCAGGGCTGCTCTCAATTCGTTCATCACCCAGTCTGTACTGATACTGGTGATTGCCCAGTCCAGATGCAGGACCTTGCACTTGACCTTTTTGAACTTCATGAGGTTCATGTGGACCCGCTTCTCAAGCCTGTCAAGGTCCCTCTGGATAGCATGTCTGACTCCAGATGGTGCTTGAATTTTCTAGTTAGCACTGTTTCTGAGCTGAAAGTTTACTAGAAAATTGTAGTTTTGTGTTACTTATCCTTACTGGTACCTATGTCCTTAGTTGGGCCTGAGTTATCTTCTAGCTAAAAAAAAAAAAAATAATAATCTTATTTCTGGGGATTGAAAGAAGATATTTCTTTCTTACTCACAATGTAATTATTATATAGTTGGAGGCCACTTTTCACGAGTTCGTCACAGCTTCATTGGCTCAAGTGAGACTCTGTAAAAACAGAGTTCATCAGAGGATCAAGGCTTTTTTGCAGTCAAGTGAATCTAATGACTCCCTTTGAATTGATCAAGACTCCTATTTCCAGAATAGTGATGGAAATATCTTGAAGGATTTCTTGGTTAATTTTCTTAGTGTGTAATTTGAAATATATTGTATGTGTAGCATTTAAAATGGGAGTTGACAGAACACTGGAAACATACATTCATGCACTGCTCTAGTACTAGCACTACAAGCCATTTTGTCCTCATTAAGTTTTATTTATTAATTTATCAGACAGGAACTGCAGAAACTGAGTCAGTGGGGCAAATGTAACAAAAGTAATAGTAGTTTCAAGTTAAGATTTCAATTATGGTGCAATAGCAGAAGAGGCAATATATGGTTTGAAATTCTTGCACTTTATAGAATCATTGCAGTTATAAAAATAATAAAGATATATTAAATAATTTAAATGAGCTATCTAGAATTCCGATGATTATATTTGCAACATTCAGATAATTGGTCTCTGTGCAAAATACTGCGTAAGAGTCTACATGAACTTAAATTTCAAGTAGGACTTTGCAATATTACAAAACTGCCTCCCTTGAAAGATTCAAAAATTGGACCTATTATTTACAGGAATAAAACCACGCAGGTGTAAATGATGGTTGTGAACATAATATATTATTTGATCAAAAATATTTTAAA
Source organism: Chauna torquata (assembly GCA_013399475.1). Classification (NCBI taxonomy): domain Eukaryota; kingdom Metazoa; phylum Chordata; class Aves; order Anseriformes; family Anhimidae; genus Chauna; species Chauna torquata. The sequence goes on along the minus strand of VXAL01017786.1, from coordinate 107,954 downwards.
TAAAACCTAAAAAACAGACACCTATGTGCCTGGTTCAGACACACAGAAGTATGACAGCAGTAAAAACAAACTTATTAGAAAAGAATTAGCAGATATAAAATCTGGGGTTTTAAAAAATTGGAGTTCGTTTGAGTCTTTGGCATTCTCAGATATGAACTACTGAATACTAAGAAAGGATAAATGTTTATCTGAATTATTTAACTTCCTGGATTATTTAAATAACTCTTCCTCAATAATGATGACTTTGTTTATTTTTATTTTGTAAAGTGTGTTTCAAACAAGCATTTTTTCGTGCTATCTAAGAAAAAAATATCTAGGGCCACAGAATTTACATTTGGATTTGTAACCTGAAGCAAGGTTTCTTTGCACAGATCCAATTATAGCAAAACCACATTTTAACCAAAGTGACAAAAACAGCAAATATCATCAAGCCACAGAATGATGACAAACAGACTGTTATTTTAACAACTTTATTCTGTAATCCAAGCAGAGATTACAAATACAGTACGTTACATTGTTGTAATAATTCCTGACATTGTTAGCACTTTGAAGAACTTAGCCATTTCATTTTGTGCACGATGATATTGCAGCAGCCTGTTAATGCAAACATAAATAAAGTATTATTTAGCTAGAATAAAATCCCCAAATGTAAAACATCCTGCTATATCATGGATTTTAGACCTGAGGCAGGGGAACCAGAGAAAGGAGGAACAAAACAGAATTCAGTCTGGTAATTAGGTCACTCTTCCTTGAGCTTTTGGTGGCCCACAGAAAACATCTTGTCCTGTTGCCCATGATAGACCAGGCCTCTGAATGTTTTCTTGCTGCGTCCCTCTCTTCCTCAGCATGGCCTTTCATGAGAACATTTACCAGAGCAGGTTGTGTGGCAAGTACACAACCATTATCGACCTTGTGGATGGTGGAATTGAATTGCTTCTTGGTTTAATGTGTGGTCTTATAGGCCCCTTCGATCTTTAATGTTTTAAAAGAGCATGAAGAGAAAATGAGGAGATTCACATCTTCAAAGAATGAAAAATACCTCAAAAACCAGTTGTGCCAGATCTCTGATGATTTTAATTTTAGAATTACTACTGTGATTTCTAGTCAAAGTGATGAGGAAGAACAGGAAATTGGAATACCTAAAATGTCCTCTGAGGCTCAGAGAAAGAACCAAATTTAGGTTTTCTGATTATGATCACTATTTTAGTAATCTGTAAATAAATTAAAGTCCAGTATATCAGAGTGATAGAGAAGGCTTTACTTATGTGGTTCACTGAGAGCAACGAATTTTTAGACTAATTTGAATGAACAGCAGATAGAAATTTTGCATCAGGTTCAGAGAAATCATTTAATGTAATTTATAAGCATGGAAAAGAGCACAAAAATGAGAATGGGGAAAGAAATTTTCCAGACTGGCTTCTTAGTTACAAGCAGATGTAAAGACGAGATGTACGTGAGATCTCTTGTGAGACAGTTTTTTGTTTATGGACTTTTAAAAAAATTTACTTTCTTCATCTGAACAGACTTATTAACTACAAGTGATTGCACAAAAAAAAAAAAAAGGAACTTTTCATTATTTTTTACTTGGACTGGTCCAGAATATTTGTGTGTATCAACTGTCTACAGAAAACTTGAACTATTTTTGAAAGACACTTCACATTTAGTAAAACCACATGCTGGGGACCGAAAGTCAAAAATTACACATGTGAATTGCTTATACCCAGGCTTCTGCTATGAAAGAATTAAATCTTACAGAGAAAAAAAAAAAAAACTTTATTGATAGACAAATGTGTTCTGCTGCATTTTCTGAGAGAGAAATCATATTAATATGCAATAGCAACAATATCTGTCCTCCTGAATGGCTAAAATTTGTCAATCAGAAAAAAGAGGGACAGTTTTCTAATTTAGTTTTGACCTTATTTGCATACTGTTATGAACAAGGAATCAAAAATTGTAAAATCAAACTGTATTACGTGTCATGTCCCCTTCTGTCATAGTTTTGGCTGGGATAGAGTTAATTTTCTTCCTAGCTCAAATAATGCTGTGTTTTGGATTTTTGATGAAAATAGTGGTGATAACACACCAATGTTTTTAGTTGTTGCAGAGCAGCACTAACACAGAGCCAAGGACTTTTCGGTTCTCACACTGTCCTGTCAGCGAGGAGGCTGGGGGTGCACAAGGAGTTGGGAGAGGACAGGACCACGACAGCTGACCCAAACTGGCCAAAGGGATGTCCCATACGGTGTGGCATCATGCTGAGCAATACAACTGGGGTGGCTGGCTGGTGTCATGCTGAGCAATACAACTGGGGTGGCTGGCTGGTGTCGGGGTGGGGCCTCTGCTCTGGAACAGGCTGGAGATCGATCAGCGGGTGGTGAGCAACGGCATTGTACATCGCTTGCTTTGTATATTCTTTTATTATTATTATTATTACTGTTATTATTATCATTATTTTCCCTTCCTTTTCTGTCCTATTAAACTGCCTTTATCTCAGCCCATGAGCTTTTATGTATTTATTTACATTTATTTATTTATTTATTTATTTATGATTCTCTCCCCCATCCCATTGAGGAAGGAGGCAGTGAGCAAATGGCTGTGTGGTTCTTAGCTGCCTGCCGAGTTAAACCACGACATCTTCTATTCTGTGTTTTTCATTATTTTGATTTTGTTTATGACTTCTTTATTCTTCACTGGTATTCTTTGAAATTTCTCTTGGATACCATGTCCAGGTATCACTTAACAAAAGAAAAATCTCTACTTTATCAGATCACAAGCATCTGCTGTTACTTCTTGCCTCTCCTCAAAATATTCCCCTTCTGTGAAACATTTCAACACAAGTCTCAGTATGAAATGTCTAATGAGTTGAATTTATATCCTTTATTGTCCCAAATACAAAGACAGAAAAATATAGAGATAGGAAATTAGCTAGAAAGTATGTGCAACCCAAACAAACAAACAAACAAACATATTACTAATAAGAGTATCCTGAATAACTTCACCCTTTCACACTACCAGTACATCCCAAATCAACATATGAAACATTCATACGTGCATTGTAGTAGGCCTTCTTATGAAATCACTTTTTTTTTTTTTTTTTTTAGTAGGTCTCCTGGGGACAAAAGTAATGTGATATAAGCTTAGGATAACACCTTCTGTGCAATTCTATGCATGCATATGAAATATGAAAAGCCAGTAGAGTATTAAGCCTTCCACAATAGCATGCGCTTTCTAAATGTCCCAAGAATCCACTCAGTTTCTATATCCTGAGCCACACAGCATTTAATCTACTTCAACCTCAGCTGTTTCAGGTGCCTACTACTTGCCTCTCTTAATATTTCAAGAAGATAAGCTAGTTTTCTTGATGTGGTTTTAATCAGACCATGGTTTTTCTTTATCCACAGTTGCCTACAATATCAAGGGTCAATCACTTTACAACAGATGAAATACTTATCCTACTGGAAACAGTAGAAGAGCTCAAGTTGATTTGAATATGGCAAAGAGTTTATCAAAAAGCTCAAAGGCCTGTCAAACTAAACACCTTCTTTGGAGAAAAACCCTCATTGCCCTAAATGTCTACATACATTTTATGTTAGAAAATTACAAGTACCTGTGTAAGCTGTTAATTTACTTACAGGGTACATTTATTTCACTGAATCTGGTTATTTCAGATTAAACATATAAAATACATAACAGATCAATGAGTATACATAGAAAAATAATTTTTTTTTTCTGATCCCATTCTGAAGTATTATATATTTATATGATAAAAAGAATAAATTTAGTACATATCTTGAAGGAACTCAGAGATAGCTAATATTTCTCATTTTGCTATCTTTCCATGAGCTTTTTCTTATATATGACACATATGGGGTTTTAAATAATTTGGTATTGTTAAGAAAAGAAGATATTTTATATGACCCATGAAGTGATCTTTATTCCTGCAGCCAAGTCTATTTTTATTTGGTCTTGGGCAAGATTGACATGCTTAACATAAGTGACAAGATTGTTGCTTGTCATGAAATAATAAAGGTCTATGATATCTTCCTTACGCAAAACACTTCCCTGAGGGCATTTCACAAGTTTTCATTTAAAACAGCAACAGTCATTCTGTTTGTCTCCTTGGAGATCATGAATATTATTTTTTCTTATTGTTTAAGAAACAGGGCAATTGAAAGCAATTGGAATACATTAGTATTAATAAACTATCAACACATTAACATTCTGAAGTAATACTTCATGATTAAGTCATAAATGAAGTAACATCTTGTGAGTAAATCATAAACTTACTATATTCGCACATCTAGGATTTATCATATATATAAATATATATATATGCATACAGTTGTATACTTAAAAATATACTGATTAAATATATATATATTTGTTGTCAGAATAAGAAGAAATGCTGGCAAAAACCTATGATTGCAGAAATAAATTATCCTACCATCTCCTCCTCCTTCTCTTGATTCTTCCAGATAATGCATGACTAGCATATTCTACCATCACTAAAATAATTAAGTTTGGATGTAAGATTCTTCCAACCTCTTCTAATGTCACTTGGCCAAATAATACAATTCAGTATCACTTTTTAAAATATTTTAGAGCTTTTTATCTCACAGATGTGCCTTAGAGAAGTGTATTCAAAGACTGAGTCCATAGTGTTCTGTAACATCAATTGGGGATCTTTGGCAAAGAATTCTCATTATCTAATCCCAACAGTCCCAATTCTTTAATGATATCATTTTTTTATAGATAGCAGTTTGGTACATAAAAGATATTCTTACTTAATTTTTGAATAATTGGATTAAGTGTCCATTGTTTTTAGGAGTCTTGGCCAAACATCATTAAGGTGGGCTTCCTGACTTCTCCGAATGAATCAATATTACTGCCTGCAAGGTGCTTCCATTTCAGATGATGCTTCCTGTTGTGGTGGTTTTACCCAAGTAAACAGCCAAACTCCACCACAACCGCTCTCTCACTCCCCCTCCTCGAAGGAACAGGGGGAGAAAATATGATGGAAAAGGGTTCAAGGGTTGAGATAAGCACAAGGTTACTTACTAATTACTGTCACAGGCAAAACACTCAGCATATGGAGATTAATATAATCTCAGTGACTAGAGCAGTGAGAAACTAAAAGCTAACCAAAAACACCCTCCCCCCATCCACCTTCTTCTACGTCCTTCCCCAGAGCAGCACAGGGGAACGGGGAATGGGGGCTGCGGTCAGCCCATATCGCTTCATCTCCGCTGCTCCTTCATGGTCACTCTCTGCCCCTGCTCCAGTGTGGGGTCCCTCCCATGGGATGCCATCCTTCCTGAACAGATCCTGTGTGGGCTTCCCACCGGCTACAGCTCTCCAAGAGCTGCTCCAATATGGGTCTGTACCTTGGGGTCCATCCTTCAGGGGCAAACTGCTCCAGCACGGGTCCCCCATGGGTGGCAGCTCCCTGCTCCTGCATGGGCTCCTCTCCACGGGCTACAGGTCCGGCCCGGAGCCTGCTCCTGCGGGGGCTCTCCATGGGCTGCAGCCTCCTTCAGGCCACATCCACCTGCTCCACCGTGGGCTCCTCCATGGGCTGCAGCGTGGAGATCTGCTCCATGTGGTACCCCATGGGCTGCAGGGGGACAGCCTGCTCCACCATGGGCCTCACCACATGCCACAGGGGAACTTCTGCTCTGGTGCCTGGAGCACCTCCTCCCCCTCCTTCTTCACTGACCTTGGTGTCTGCAGGGCTGTTCCTCACTCCTCTCTCTCCCAGCTGCTGTTGTGCAGCATTTTTTTCCCTTTCTTAAATCTGCTCTCCCAGAGGCACAAACAACATCGCTCACTGGCTCAAGTCTAGCCAGCAGTGGGTCTCGTTTGGAGAAGGCTGGAGCTGGCTTTTATGGGGCAACTTCTGGAATCTTCTAACAGAGGCCAACCCTGTGGCCTCCCTGCTACCAAACCTTTACCACGTAAACCCAATACAGCTATGCAGCAGGAAAGCAGGCAAATTTTAAGCAAGCTGCATCTTCCATCTGCCAGTGCTTTGAACAACATCACATGTCCTCACCTGACATCTGTACCAAGACAGATGGGATATGCTGTGCTTTGGCTGGCCTATACACCCTGCAGACAAGCTGGATCCACACTGACAAGCACATGAGGTCCAATTTTTCTACCCTAGAACTCCCTGGAAGTTTCTTCAAACCTGCCTCTGATCTTCATCCAAGGGCAAAAAGCAAGCCTCGGTGCAAAAGAAAGCATTAACGCATGGTCTAAATGGAGAGCAGATATTTCTGTTGTGTGATCCAGCACCACACCAAGGATAGCTGCCGGAGGCATTTCATTTCTCCTGCAAGAGCCTCATTCAATAGAAGCTCTGGCTGAGGGTTTTATATCTGAATATCTAAAATGCATATTCAAGCACTTCATGTCAGCTTCTTTTCTGCTGGCAATTGCAATAACTACAATTCATTCAGCATCTGCAAATGCAACCAGCAACTTTAATTCATCAGCATAAAGTGACCTCACTTATGAAATCCTAAGCAACATGCTCTTTAGCACTCAGTAAATATAGACCACTAAGACAAGCCTCCTTCTGGCACTTCAGACTCTGCATGACTCTATTTCAAGATATTCACATTCTGCCAAAACATCTATAGATACCATAAAAAATATGTATACAAATGATGAAATAATAAAATAATATCTCTTGAATTATAGATATAATTACATGTATTAATAATTTCATTCTTTATTTATGATTCCTTTCCTTCACCAATAAAAAATATTAAGGTGAGTTGTATTATATATTATAATATCCATTTTTCATTCTCATTATAGTTTCTATGAAAATGCTAAATTCCAGAGTAATTCATTGTTTTATCTTCATAAAGATTGGACTTTGCTATGACGTGAAGAATCTATTACTGTTTCCATCACAAATACTTACAAATGTGCTGAAAGTCATTTTGGAAAATAATCAGTAGAGATATAGCTTCTGCCTAAATTTCATATCAAGGCACTATAAATACTAAGTCAAATAAAAAATTATACTACCATTAGCACATTATTTGTTTTTCAGAAAGGTCAATACAATTACTGTGCACAGTGGTATTTGGAGTGTAATTTTGCTACCAACTGTTTATCGCCTTTTCCTCTTTCTGGTGTTCTTCAGCAAGCTCTCTCTCCCTCCCATCATATGTTCTTGCACCAAAGCCAGACAGGAGGTGTACTTGGCAGTTACATGATCCATATGTCCAAGCGTGGAATACTCTTTTTTTTAAAGCAAGGGACTACGTCTAGCTACCTGAAGCTCTATTTTTCACAACTAATCAAATGTTTTGCCTGACTACAAGGGAAGCTAAGCAGCTGACTACATGCTCAGCATGGAGTCTGTTTCCTAATTGTGGCCTCTGTTGTCAAAGTTTTAAAAAATATATACCTTTTGTTTTTGAGACTTTTTATTTCCTTCTGCATTTTGTAAATGAAGGCTTTCACTAGTTCCTAAATGAGATCCATAGGCAGATTGATCAAAGGCTTGTATCCCCATGGTCACATGTGATTCAAAGCACATACTGGCCAAAGATTCATTTACAAAGCATTAATCAGAAATTAGGAATAAACTGAAACCTCTCTGCCACATAAAGGCAGTGAATTTTTATTGGATGCTGTTCAGCAAATGACAGGATTATATTACTCTTGACAGAGAGCCTATCCATCTGGCCACATGCATGCCTGCTGCCTGATGAATTCTTTGACTGGAGTTTTGATTTTCTCATAGTAAATGAGAAGAAGGTGTATAGTCCTATTTTACCATTTAAAGTTAGCGTTATCTCCCTAAAGCATATTGGTATTCAGTAATGGCTGGGAAAATGGTTGCTACTACTGGCTCCTCTAGGCAGAACACAGACAAACAAAACAAAACAAACAAAAAACCACTAAATTTTGTTTTGCTTGTTATTACCTTGCAGATTTCATTCTCTTTTTACCCTAAGGGTTCAGCTAAACTTATTTTATAGAAAGGATGTTCTAGTAAAGAAGTAGCTGTTCTTTACTCATCTTGAAAACTAATATAAAACAACATTTTGTTATTGATGATTTATTTGAAAGCTCAAATTTATATGCTAAATTTATAGGGGGAAATTGTGACTGATGTAGGTAAAATGAAATGTGCGTTAGCATTATTGCAATGTTTAAGGCTTGCTGCAGAAAAAAACTTCCTGGTAAGTATGGTATTTGTCATTATCAGAACTCTTTCTCCTTTCTAGTGTCCCGGGATGCTTCTTTCCAAGTAATAGGCATCTTACTTTACATACTATCTCGAACTATGTATTTATATTTCCTCTACTCTGATACAAGAATTTTGTTAATACCAGATGCCCAAAATGCACAGCCATAATTGGGCTCAGGCATCCACTTGATCATTTGTATGGTTCTGTGTCTCATGATAAAGGACATTATGTAGATTGATGAAAGTAAGCACTGAATGCTGTTTTATTTAATCCCATTCTGAAACAAAAAAATATTAGGAAGACTACATACATAAAACAGAATTCTTTATCCCATGCTAAGGACGATAAACAAAAGATGTTGAAATAGTCAGCAAAAACAAAACAAAAAATGTGTCTAAGTCAGTTATTTCTGGCCCTGTAGGCCTATTTATAGCCACTTACTAGGAATTGCACAAAATTAGCTAAAATAACAGCTTCCTACATCACACTTGGCTTCAGCTGCACTTTTTTTCTGTGACACATTAAGTAACCTAGGCTCCTCTTTTTACTTGGACGAGAAAAGAGTTCAGCTTTCATCTCCTTAGGAATGCAAGGATACATTCAGTCCCAGCTTGTTCTAGTTTGTCCTCCAGTTAGTGTTTATTCAATCTTTTTCCCTTTCTGAAAACCTATGTTTTCTTTAAGGACAAATAAAATGAGCAAAGAAAAAAGAGAGACTTCTTCTGTCATTGCCTTCCAGTAACTCGTCCAGTCAGTGCTTCTCCAAGGCCCAGTTCAGAATCAGAAATGACAGACAGCTTGTTCATGAAAAGTGTGGCATCTCTAGTATTAATCCACTGCTTTCTACCCCAGAATTGTGTAGTCTTCCTTTTGTCAGGATATATTTTATTGATGCTAGGCTGAACATGAGCCGGCAGTGTGCTCAGGTGGCCAAGAAGGCCAATGGCATCCTGGCCTGTATTAGAAACAGTGTGGCCAGCAGGAGCAGGGAGGTGATCATCCCCCTGTACTCAGCTTTGGTGAGGCCGCACCTCGAGTACTGTGTTCAGTTTTGGGCCCCTCACTACAAGAAAGACATCGATGCCCTGGAATGTGTCCAGAGAAGGGCAACAAAACTGGTGAGGGGTATGGAACACAAGTCTTATGTGGAGCGGCTGAGGGAGCTGGGATTGTTTAGTCTGGAGAAGAGGAGGCTCAGGGGTGATCTCATTGCACTCTAGAACTTCCTGAAGGGAGGTTGTGATGAGGAGGGGGTCGGCCTCTTCTTCCAGGTAACTAATGATAGGACTCGAGGAAATGGCCACAAGTTGTGCCTGGGGAGATTTAGATTAGGTATCAGGAAAAACTTTTTCTCTCAGAGAGTGGTCAAGCACTGGAACGGCCTGACCAGGGAGGTGGTGGAGTCACCGACCCTTGCGGTTTTTAAGAGGCGCCTGGACAAGGTGCTACAAGATATGATTTAGTAGCTTAGTGGGTAGTATTGGTGGTAGGATGACGGTTGGACTAGATGGTCTTGTAGGTCCTTTCCAACCTTGTGTTTCTATGATTCTATGATTCTATGATTCTGTGACTCTATGATTCTATGATTCTATGTACAACAGGACTCCTCTTGGATGCAATGAACTGGTCCCCTCTTACATATTTGAAGGCAAAGGTTCTTCTATTTGCCTTAAATGATTTCTCCTTATTAATCAGCCAGACAATTTGACAGGATGCCGTGTAAACAATTATAAAAACTTGCAGCCCTTTCCATGTCACTGTGGAAGTTGCCATCAATCTGCTTATTTCTCTGAAGTCCCAGTTCAGTTGTCCATACACTGGGGCAAGTAACTGGATTCATATAATGAAGAAAATAGTATAGTCTAGATCTTATAGCAAACACCACCAGCTACCTCCAAAGCATAAAAATGACAAGCATGTCTCAACGATTTTGAATGAATTTACAGCCTGCAATTTACAAATACCCTTCTCTTGCAGGAACTTAAGTAAATACTTTACTATGAACAGACAAGAGGAGGCAGTGATTCCAGTAACACTTCTCTAGAGTCTACACACAGTTGTAGGAGACCACAGAACCTCAAAAGTTCTTCTAGTCTATCCTCTCCCTCAAAGCTAGAAGAAGGGAACCCTTACCATCACTGATATCACACATCTCTGTTCTCCTTAAAAGCTTCCTAAGATAGATTCCCATGCAAGCTAGTCTTCTGCTTATGTATCTTCACTGTTGCAAAGCTTTGCTTGTGCAAAACTCAAATCTCTCCAGGTGCTCTTTAAGACTTTTACCACATCTTCTTCCATCAGCAGTGAACTAAGAAAACCCTTCCCCTTTTGTTTTTCACTTATTTAGAGTCAAAAAACTTGCACATTTTTTTGCCTCTCCAGATTAAATACCCCTCCTCTGTTTTCTCCTGTCAGATCTTTTTTTTTTTTTAGCAAAACGCATAAAAGTACATTTCTATCCTGCTAAAAGTCACATATTATCATCAGTAAGTATGTCTCTGTAGGCTTTTTTTTTTTTTGCTGATTAGAAATATTTCAACTTCTGCCTCCAGTTGGAACATCTTAGCCTGGTTTCCTTAAAATTCTTTCTACTTGTCCTCTTTTTATCTTTTAATATATATGCCCATCTTTATACTGCTATTAATAGCCATGCATGTAGTTATTCTATTATAAACATTACCCATATGTCAGCTGTAATATGCTGTATTTTATTCTAATTCTGTACTTAGACCTCAGATCCTTTTCAAAGTAGCTGTTGCTATAAAGAAAATTTTCTGACTATTTAAATTAGGAAACAAAAAGAGAGGAAGAAACATGATTTATTTAAAAACTGAAAAATGTACATTTTGATGTTCTGTGATGCTTACTAATATAACAGGGACAAGACAAGCTCATCACTGATGTAATATTGGGAATCTTACTGAGTTATATCAGAATTTAGGCAAACTTTAGGCTTAGTAATTTTATGCTGGAAAGTAAAAAAAAGCCAAACAGTCTTTTAGATCATTCTCTTAAGTAAATAGACATGGGTAGGTGGAAGCATGCACTGCCACTGATAATAAAGATCAACAATATTCCCATCTCCAGTGACAAAAATTTGAAGAAAAGTTCTGAGATTAATGATATGTATAAAACTTTGCAGTTTTAATAAACCCAGAATAATCATAAATTCAAAAAAAAGATAAACATAAAAGTAGCTTGAAATAAAATGAAAACATGACTTCTACATAACATTTCGCTTATATGTCCTTAGTATTCTCTCTTAGCTTTGCACTTACATCAATTTCTGTCATGGTAGAACAGCGGCTTAAATAAAATTTGAAGTCAAGAAATATCAAGGAGCATCTGATATGTTTCAAAGCTATCCCCTTAAAATGTAAATGTGCAAGGAATATGTATGTATGTTTGTTTTATAAATGAATTACAGTATACTTAAAATTAATACAAGTAAATTTAAAAAATACATCTCATTTTTAAGAACACAATCCCCTGAAACTAAATACCTGGTTAGAACAAATTATACAATGTATTTCAGAATTAAGTTGATTTCAAACAGTTATTTCTCCAACCTGAACACTGTTTTGGGACTGTAATAGTCACTTCTAGATATCCATGAGTCTCACTGCTTAAAATTCACTATCCCACTTATCTTCTTCAAAAATAAAATATAAGCAGTATGTAATATGTATAGAAAAATGCAAAAATTCAGGCAATAATTTGATGCCGTGGTGATGATAAATGTGGGATGCAAAATCATAGATAGGCAGCATAAATAGATTAGGTTCAGAATTCAGTCTCATAGAAACACTAAACCTACTGTGGTGGAGCTAAACAGAAAATATTTTGGAAATCAAATGCAGATGGTTGGGTAATACACTCATAGCAAGTATATATATTTAGAATACTTTCTCTTGAGAACTTACCCAATGAAACCAAAAATCTTCCATAAAAAAAAAAATAACATAAAATAAAAACTTTAATTTGACTAGTCACATGCTACATAAATAATAGCTTTGCCCAAGGAAAGGAGTAAAAAATAATATCAGAACAAAAGCCAAATTAAGTCTCTGACTTGAAATAAATACAGTAATAATCATTTCCCTAAGCAATTTTATTACCTGGCATAGGTATATTCTGTCATTATATCTTACTTTCTTCCCCCTTTTTGATAACAATTGTCCCTTTTCTTTATCTGTACTATTCACTTTGCCCATGTGATTTTTAAGTTTTTTAACATTTCTATTGGTAGGTACAAAACGTGTAATTATTACAGCTTTAGTTGGTTTGCCAATATTTCCACACTAAGTAGTCATCTGTAAAAGCCATTTAGGGAAATGGAAGGAATGATTGGCCCATTACACTCAGGTTCCAGCCTAAAAGAGAGGCATTTTGGATGCCAGGGACTGTTGTGAAGGAATTCACAATGGACAGGATTCAGTGACTCTTCTGTTATCTCTTACTTTCACCTATTGTCCCATGGCTGTGAGACTGCTCTGTCACTTTCCTTCAAACAAAAATTTAATCTTCTGTATTTTCAAAGATATAAGTTGTTTGTACATGTTTTCTGCCAAAAAAATAAAAAAAAAAAAAAAAAAAAAGTCATCTTAGGTTATATTATAGTTACAAAATAAAACAAGCCAGATGCCATTCTCTGTGCACAGTACGGTGCACATCCACACACCCAAACTCTCTTCTCCCATGTCCACATTGCCAGGTATATGGTTAATGCTATGCTTGGCCTTATATGGGGGAGCGGTTTTTTGCATAGCCCAAAGTGTCCTAAGTAAGAGCAGATGATCATGGGCTGGTGCCTGAGCCCAGGCCTTGGCACCATTTCATTTGGTACTACATGTAGCCTTCCAGATCAAACACAATCTGTTTCAGTATCCTACATACAGAACAGGGGCCTCAGGTATGCGCAGAGCATGCTGCAGTTTGCTGGTGTGAGCACAACCAAGGTTGCTAGACAAGTCATGAGGCATAAGCAAGCCCACAAGGTAAACATGAAGCAGATCATAGATTTCACAAAGGGCTACTGCAGTCATAAAACTGCAAAATCCAACTTCCCTCTCATTATCAGCCCTCAGTCCAAGTTCTAGCAGTAATCAAGTAAAATAGTCCTCTACTTGTATGTGTGCTGTGTTAATAGTCCAATTTATGAGTCCCTTCTGCTGACAGATTTAAGTGAAGATAATACTATATAGAAATGCTACAGAATACTGCAGAAATGCTATATAGCATTTGTGAAGAAAAGTGTAAAGACATTCTTGGAAACTATGGAGTCAAGTTATAGGAAGCTAATTTCCTCAGGGTAATTTTAATAGCAAGTGTAAGAATGAGACAACAGACAGATCATGCACTTCTGACACCATATGTACTTCTGACAGGGGTTAAATTCATATCCGTCATGATAGCTAGCAAATGAGCATCAGAGTAATTGGGAGTAATGGCTTGTGTCAATAGTACTTCTCAGAAATCCAGATTTACATGGTAAGATTTCTTGGTATGTACAAAATTTAATTGAGCCTTGTCTGTAAAAAAGCTGAAAGGTATATCTGCTGTGCCGTCTGCTACCTTAAAGACCCTATTGCAAAAATATTTTTTTTATATTAATTTGTAAATCATGACTGAAAGAACATAATATATCGGCTATTTTGAAGGCCTTTTGGTGTGTGGTTTGTACCGGTGTAACACATGCATGGGATTAATTCATTGGTTCAACCCTCTGCTTTTGGAACAACTGAGACCACAATTCAACTTGAATAAGATTTTTTTGTATTGAACACATATTTGAATAACTTGCTGAATCATAACCTTGATGTCATAGACAAACAAGCGATCAGCAAACCTACACAAGTAATCATTTTCTGTAATCTTCATAAAATCACTGAACCTCTCTGGTTTTGCCATCCTTGGGAACATTGGACACATTTGAAGAGAAGTTCCAACATGTGGAAAGTGGGTTAGAAAATAAACTACATAAAATGGCAACAGATATAGGATATAGATAGAGCATTGAACATGGCCAATTAAGGGCAATATTTTTCTCCATAAAACGAGTATTTACACTTCATTTTTCTGTAGTTAGGTTTAATTTTGTTTATACCTAAAACAGAGGTGGAAGTATAGAGAACAATTAATTGGATTTGTAATTTGTTGTGTATTTCCAGCTATAGGTTAATCAGCCAGAATATAGGTATAAAACATGAATGTATGATCATGAAAAAGCAAATGAAATCCTAGAATGTGTGAAGGAAAGTATTACTGTTAGAGATAAGGAAGTATTAGTGCAATTAGACAAGGCACTGTTAAGACTTCCTCTGGAATATTGCATACGCTGTTCTGATAGCCCGTGTTTAAGAAAGATTAATTAACCTGCAATAGTTGCAGAGAACAGCTGCTAAGATGATCAGAGAAAAAAGAGCTTATCTTGTAAGAGGAGTCTAAAATAACTTAATGGAGTGTGATAGGGTATATCATTGCTCTCTATAAATACTTCAGAGGTAGATAAATGCTAAAGAAGGAGAAAGCTATTTAAACTAAAAGACAAGGTTGACACAAGAACAAATGGGTATAAATGGGAAAACTTAGGCTGGAAATTAGAAGAATGAGTGAGGTTCTGGAAGGTCTTACAGAACAAATCTAACTAGTTTAAAAGTGGGACAGGACAAGTTCAGGAACATATTATAAGACATGTTTGTGTAAGAACTTGGCATGATGGCTAAGAAAATCCTTTCCACTTTCTATTCACAGCATCCCAGTATGACCACCTGCATCTTCCTCATTAAGAACTCTGTAAAGCAATCTTAATATTATTGTTTGATTGGTAAAGGATAAAAGGTGATTAATTTGGTGGTTCAAAATGTAACATATTTCCATATTAACATTAAACAGAAAGAAAGGGCTTAGGAGGGGTACTCTCTCTTTGTGTTTGTGTGGACACAGAATTCCAGTTAAATACTGGAAATGCTGAGGGCAGAGGAAGGGGAGCCAGGAGCCAGAAAAATTCTTTCTTCCATTTAAGGAAAATTTTATAGAGGAAGTCAGCAAGAGACTTAACTATCAGTATGGGCTGCAGAGCCAGCAAAACAGGGATCTCCAACCCCTTCGGACTTACTTTGCCCTATTTTATCTTGCTATTGGTTCCAGCCCTTTTCATTACATCTTTCACATTTACAATCTTTTTATCTTAGTTTCTTTCTATACCTACTCCTTGCCCATTTATTTTTCATACTCATGTATTTACTTTTATTTTTATTTCCTTTATTCCCTACTCATTTTACTACAATGTCAGTTTTAGAACTAGGATTTGCCTCTTTCCCACCTGTCTGTACAAAAGCTTTTCCACCTGTTAACAATTTTATTTGGTTAGACTGTTAATTTCTCAGGATAAGAATGGTCTACTGCTGTGAATTTGTATGGTCTAACACAAAGGTGCCCAATTTTCCCTGGACAATCAATCCTGACAGTACTGCAATTATTTACATATATTAACAAAATCCTGTAGAGAAGCTCAGTTGATTGAAATCAGCTCATTTATTTTTCATCTGCTGGCATTTCTTCTTTCTTTGGTTATCCTCTTTTGGCATCTTCTCCTGAGATTTGAGAATGCCCTGTACTTCAATGCCATTGACACGTACAAGTGAGATTTAGAGTATCTGCAAATAATATAAAGCATAACTTTATTTTAAACTTTAAAAAGGGATTTACTTCAGTCATGAGAAAAAAAAGAAAATACAATGTACAGGTCCAGTTGGAAGCCCAAATATAATAATGTACTTTTTCATGTATATACTTTGGTACAAAAGTTTTAGGAAATTCTCTGTCTATTGCCCAGGATATTTTTGTTAGGTGCTCAACTTAGTTTGCTTGTATGGTCCAATTTGTTATTGTGACCAATATATAATATATATACATATTTTTAGTATGATCTCAGGATGTGCACTTAACACTACTGAAAATTTCAGATGCCAGATTGCTTTTTCCTTCTAGTGTTTGAAGCATGTCTATTTGCAATTGAACCCATTAATAAAGAAAGCCTCATTATACCATAGGATATACTATGTAGAGCTAAGGAATTTAAATTCTAACAAACAACATACAAAAATAGAAGACTGGCCACCAGTAATCAGATAATGGGTCCATCTGGCACATTGTTTAGTTTCCAGTCAGTCCATTCCAAATCAAACTGGTAGTCATAAATGGACTTCTGGAAGAAAACAAGAACAGTGCACGTATACATGATATTTGCCTTGAGTACTCTCCTAGTCAATCTCGGGTCTTTCGGCTCAGGGACTTTCCTGAGCTGTGATTAGCCTGAGCCTTGTGATTTGCCTGCTTTGTAACCCTCAATTTATCACTTTTCCAACTATTTTCCCAATCNGCTTCTAATCATTGCTGCCCATCTCTGCAGCATTTCCTTTTTAAGTTGAGGGGATCAGAACTGCATAGGACATTCAAAGTGTGAATGAACAACTGATTTATACGATGGCATAATGGACTTTTCTTCTTTTCTCTCTATACCTTTCCTAATAATTGCTAACTTTTATTGTATTTTTGTTGTTGTTGATGATGAACAATATGCACTGAACATTTCTATGAAAATGCCTATCATAACTTCAAAATCTTTCTACCTATAAAGGTCAACAAAGAATATGTGATTTACATCAAATTAGACTTCTTTTTCTCCAATATGCATTACTTTACATTTATCTACACTGAATTTCAGCTTATACGTTATTGACCCTTCACTTAATCTCACAGGGTTCTTCTGCAAGTTTACACAGTTTCCCTTCANTTGTAAACCCACTATCCTTTGGCATGGAGTACCACAGGTCTACACACCCTGTCACTCCTCTTTTTGCTTACTTTAAACCTGACTCCTACAAACTTTCTTGGATAGCCCCTATATTTTTTACCAAAAAAGACCACTTTTCCCACTTCATGCCAGTCATGATTTTACAGACCTTCATCACATGATACAGTGCTGTCATTTTTCCATGATGGTGAGTCCTGCCTGCCTAAGCTTTCCTTGAAGAGCTACTGCATGCTTCTAATCATTGCTGCCCATCTCTGCAGCATTTCCTTTTTAAGTTGAGGGGATCAGAACTGCATAGGACATTCAAAGTGTGAATGAACAACTGATTTATACGATGGCATAATGGACTTTTCTTCTTTTCTCTCTATACCTTTCCTAATAATTGCTAACTTTTATTGTATTTTTGTTGTTGTTGATGATGAACAATATGCACTGAACATTTCTATGAAAATGCCTATCATAACTTCAAAATCTTTCTACCTATAAAGGTCAACAAAGAATATGTGATTTACATCAAATTAGACTTCTTTTTCTCCAATATGCATTACTTTACATTTATCTACACTGAATTTCAGCTTATACGTTATTGACCCTTCACTTAATCTCACAGGGTTCTTCTGCAAGTTTACACAGTTTCCCTTCACTCCTAAACGTGAAAAATGTGTTATTATCATTGTATGCTTTCATTTCACTACCTTCTCCACACTCCATCCGCACCCTTTTTTCAGGTCTTTTGTTCCGTGCTGAACACTACAGCTCCTCGCATTGACCCCTGCAGAACTCTCATGGTCACTCCACCACAGGAATCACATTATAAGTCCACACACCCTTACCCTTTATTGATCATCTTTCAGTTAATTAGTTATGCATAGGAAAGGGATCTCCCACTTTATCTCACTTTTGCTTAGCTTCCAAATACTTTTCCTTAACTTCCAAAGGTAAGGGAATTTGTTAAAAGCCTTTCAGAAATCCAGAAAGATTACAGTAACTTTTATCTGTCTATTGGCTGACTCCTTGACTCCGAAACAGAAGTTTCCTTTAGAGTTACAGAACAGAATTGCACCCCCAACCATTTTTCTGGAGAGAAAGAAGCAAGTGATTTTTATATGTTTACTCCCATGAAGTAGCACCTTACAAAGTTTNTAGTTAATTTACCTTGCAAAGTTTTTTGATGTCAGTATCCCTTCTCAAGTCATATTATCACTATTTGTCATTTTGGAAAATTAATCGCGTAATTACATCCACATGTTCACATAAAAAATATTACTTTAGAAATAGGCAATTTTATCACCCTGCTCATCAGAATGTGCTGGAGTAAATTAGGCTGCAATTTACGTTAGCATTTTGTCCCCAGATATTCTCCAGCTCTGCTCTGGTCAAGAATGAGGAACGTTGCTAGTTCTTTGTCATCGTACTTTTAACAGAAAAATTCAATCTCTATTGTTGTAATCTGTCATCTCTAATTAACACTAAATCATGCAAAACTTTTTTTTAAAAAAAGATATAACTAATGCTGAGTCACTCTACTTTATTATGATAAACTTTCCTATCTTCAATAAACAGTCCTTCATAAATCCATACTGAATTGTAAGCTAAATTAACTACATCAGAAAGTCACTTTAGAATGAGAATTCATTAAAGACAGTGACAGCTTAGTGGGAGACAATGCACTAGTCATTTCAAAAGCTGTGGAGAAAGCCTCCCTTGATCAAAACTCTGTTTACTTTGGGAAAAGGTAATTTAATTATCTGTCTTCCTGACAAAAGGCATCCTTGTTGACTCAGGATGTAGATATTAGCATATAGGGAATTTATTGTTTCACTTAATCTAACAGCCCAACATCAAAATGACTTTACCCTATAAATGAGCAGTCAAAAGTCAAAAAACAAACAAGCAAACAGGCAAAGGTTGAAAGAGAAAAGAGGACAAGCTGCTGAAAGTCTCATTCTCCCAGCACCATTTTTTGCTAAAGTATGGTCTCCTCCACTGTGATGAAGTAAAGTATTTCCCTTTTGTAATACCTTGGTCCAAATACGTATTAACATTGTTGAAGTTCTAAACAAGGCAGTATAACTTATTCTGTCTTGGCCCAAGAAAATTTCTTCATTGCTGCTGCAGGCAATTTTTTATCCCATTGGTTGGTAGCCACCTCCGTAGTGAGCAGCAAACTGCTGCTGACTGCTCCATCTCTGGAAACTGAGTGAACTATTTGCTGGTTATTTATGATCAGTCATCATGGCTGCATTCTTGCCCAAACTGTAGCTGAAGGAGCAGTGGTGAATCATCTGGGGGCAGCCTTGCCTCAACAGATATCCCGTCTTCCCAGACAAATCTTCCATTGATCACAATGTGGGGACATTATTGAGAAAAGCAATATAAGAAAATGCAACAAGAAAAGTTTTGCAGGAGGCAGAATAATGACTTTGTGGGAGAGAGCTTGGAAATATGCTGCTTTGAGGAGCAGTTCAAATGCGTAAGAAGGAGATAAACCTCAATGGTGGACAGAGGGAATACCGAGTTCTCACGAAAATACAAACTCTTCCAGTTTTGGAAAAATCCCAAACACAGATTATTTACAGAATCCCGAACACAAATATGTCATCGGATTAGACAGCCGAGTTATGACATACACCAATATGGTTAAATCATGCTCACTTTATTACCCGAGTAGCGGCGTTCTTATACTTTGCTCAACCTTGTGGCATGCAGCACGTGTGACGCAAAGCATCCTGCAATTGGTATTTAGTTTCTTCTTCTGCTTTCTTCCCATACTAGAGGAGCTGATTTTGCAAATTGCAACAGTGCCTTAGTCCCTGTTTTTTACCCTCCAAGGTTAGTTCAGTAACATTCCCACGAGACCTCCCCAAATTCCTCCCTGTAGCTTGAGTTGCTCATTTCCAGCACATCATGGCCTCCCTGCTGTTTCAAAAAATCCTCAACACAAATAATGTGAACAATTCTTTTGTGAGACATTCACAGAAGGAGAAACACCAGGAACCTGTAGTGGAATTTGGGTCATAAGTAGCTTTTGCAGAAATGAAATCATTTAAAGAGTAATTGAGAAAGAAGGAAGGAAGGAAGGAAGGAAGGAAGGAAGGAAGGAAGGAATGAA
>VXAL01017786.1:69344-79861 GCA_013399475.1 Chauna torquata | reverse complement strand
CCCCCCCCCCCGCCACCCCCCAAAAGAAAAAATTAAATTTGAATGAAAAATTTACTTCAGTGAACACACTTCTGTCAAACTGGAAGATTTTACAAATTGACAATTTACACCATGTTTGTACAAGTGTGGAGACATTGCTGCTGTTCACATTGTCAACTCCAAACGTGTTACTTACTATCGCTGAAAATCTGACTTTTCTAGCATTGCACCAGCAAATTTCAAAAGCTGATCATTTTGTGGTATAGGAAGTAGCATTTCAGATAGAGTGGACACAAAAACGTTGTAGACTGTAAGAATGTAAAATGTTGTCAGTGCATCAGTCAATATAATTAAATGTGATAACATTTTTGTAACATCCAACTGAGAAACTCAAAGGATAATTTCATCCTTTTGTTTGTCGGCCATCACTGCAGCCCCAGAGTTTATCTAGCTTAGTACTTTACTGGCCCCAATTAAGCCACAGACGTAAACAAAAAGAGGTCTTATATAATCTTACAGTACATCTACATGTGAAGAAATTACCTTTTTTCTGTTTAGCACTGATTTGTCCTGACTATCGATTTGCCAAGGGATAACACCCCTGCCTTCCTACAGAGATTGTTAAAGGGGTAAACAGATATTCTTATGAAGAAATTTACTTTATGAAGTTCCTATTCCCTGCTCACTGACTGTATTTGCCTTATGTTTTTTGCTGTGCTCAGCAACTCTTCTCTCTTGTTTATGGTGTGAGACAAACTGGCCACATCATTCACTGTCACATAAATAGATGACAATAATTTCAGTTTTCTCCTTTTTCTTCTTTAGCTCTCAGCCTTCCCTCTTCTTCTATTTTCCTCTTGTTTTTATATTAGTTCTTCTATTGTTACTATTATTTTTCTACATTTCAGTTTTATATTAATTTGTAAGAAAGCATCCAAGACTTACTAAAACTGTTTCATAGCTAACACATCTTAATGGAGTATATTGCTGTTTCATTTGTTGGATGCTCCCAGTGCAGAGTTGGAGGTTTGCCTTCTCCAGTGTTACCATAACTGCATAGTTTATTGAAATTGCAGTTTTCATATATACTGGTGGCATTTATATTTCTATACAAATATTATAGTCTCAATTTGCCACATTTTCATTTCATTTCTCCCTAGCAATCACTAGGACTTCAGCTGAGGAGGAGTTCTGATCATTTGGTATTCAGGGAGCAGTAAGAAGAACCACTGCTACTGACAAAACTGACTTGAAAGCAAAGAATAAAATAATGCATTGAGCTGAGCTTGGGGATGACTAATGCAGGGGGAGCCAGGGTAGAGTTTATACATGTTAAGAGATCATGGGAGATGAGCTGAGACTTTGGACTGCTATATCTGATTGTGCAAGGAGACAAACACTGAGAAAAAAAAAAATACATGTAAATTTTCAAAGGAAAATGTAGGTAAATATTAGAAGGGCTTTCTTTTATTGTCATCTTCCCTGGGTACTGTCTCTTAAAAAATTTTTGATCTGACAATGCTAAGACAAGAATGAGAAAATATGCTCTGGAAAGCAGTTTGGAATTCGTATGGTTGCAGGCTTCTTCTTCTGCACTTGTGTTGTTCATAATCTACAGACCAGTGACCTATTTGCATCTCACCTTTAACAAGGGAGTCTGAAAAAACATAATTACTGCATGTTTATTATAGGCAGAATCCCACAGTCAGCTTTCAGGCATAGTTTTCATTGTCAGATGCTCACTTAATGCTTGCCACCTCAATTTCCTCTACCAGATTTCCAAAGAGCCTGAAAAAGGTTGTGGAGGAAATACTCTGACAGCTCTCATTACACACTGTGGCTTGCCAGCATACCTCTAACAATCTTTAGTAACAACTCCTGAATCCTACTAATCTGAGGAAGGATAATTGAATTCATTTACAGCCAAATCCTGCTTCTACCAGACACAGTGCAGAAGCTTTTTATAGTGAAACAACAACTGACAGGAAGACTGAGAAGTCTTCGATGCAAGAAAAAGCCTACAATACGTATGTAATTATATCAATTGCTTTGACACCTGCTGCACATTACAGTGGTAAGAAATACCATTAATCATCTAAATATGGTGTTGGGAACAACATGTCTGAAAGATAAGAAAAAAAAAGAAGCTGTTGTAGCTGGTATTATCTGCTTTCTTGTGTGTATGTATGCACACCACTGATGTTCAGGCTACAGTTCTGATACCTTCTTGGCTTAACTTCATCGACTCCATCTACTTCTGCAATAGTACTTAGTTTATTCACATTTGTTCAGATTATCCTGGGCTCCACACATTCCAAACTGCACACATACAAATATATGTTTTGAAGAGCTTTGCAAATGAGCTAAGTACCTTGATGCTATTACTGTGTTGGTGATGCTTCCTAGCAATGTAAGTTTAAACCTGACCTTTGCAGAATGTGAAGAAAGTGCATAGATGTGTTACTATGATCATCCCTGGGGGAAAGCAAGTTTATTTTAGGAAAAGGAATTATAGGGAAGACAATAATTTATGAGGTGCACAAAAAAGATCTGAGACAAAAATTTCCTGTGCAGTGGAAGCAAAATGCTAGGAAGAAACATGAAGGAGGGGGTTGGATCTATGATTATAGGATAAATGAAAGAAATTATAGAGTAGCAGGGGAACCCATGGGAGCCACAGTTATCAAAAATGGAAAAATAATTTGAGGAATAGATAAGAATGAGGGATGAGGAACTTGAGTATCAGGAGAGGGAACAACAATTTTGAGTGAGCTCTCAAATTTCCTTTATCTCTTCTATGTGTACTGGGACCAGACATCTCTTTTCCTGTCTATTTGTATACTGCTGTCTCTGTGTAACTCCTCTGTGTTCCACTTTGGGGAATCTTGCCCCTTTGAAGAGATCTACAAGTCCTGATTAAATATATTGCACATCATCTGTGCTACAGAGGGATGTGAAAAGCCCTTTCCTTTCATCCTCTCTATGTTCATAAGAAGCCTTCCTTTCTAGGATAAACTTTTGCTGAAGATCATGGTAACAACACAGTAGATGCAACTGATTAACTTCAAGCGATATTATAGTGGAGCTCCAAGCATAATTAAGGTCATTGCTGACACGTCCTTCCTATTTAAAGATGGATCTTTCATGGCATCTAAAACCTGTGTCTCTACTCAGATTGTCTTGAACTTTAACCCTGCCTTGTCATTCTTAAAGAAAAGTTGGTGATTCAACCTGGGGATCATTTCAGTGAGACATTCCAGAGATACCATCCCCAGGTGTCCTACTTCATCAAATTTTCAAATTCTGCTATATTTACTGCACTCCCATAGGGCTAAAGCCATGAGTTCTTCATAGCCTCAGTTGCACTTGACATTTATTCTGGTAGGTCAATAGAAATTGCTGCTCCTTTGGAAAAGTAACACCGGATTAACACTAGAATTCAGTCTTCAGTTGTGGCTTCTTTTTTTTTTTTTTTAATTTATTTATGTTTTTTAGACTAGGCTCTTTAAGTCTAGGATAACTCCTACTGTCTGCTCACAAACATAAAACACAATGCCCAGAAAATCAACCAAATACTGGTTTGTAATAATTCATTTTGGAACTAAGAGGACAAGCTTATAAGTATTTCATACTTACATGGCTAAAAAACAGGGGCTACAAGGCTAAAGAAGACGTAACATTAAATGTTTCTTGTTTGAGTCACGAAACATATGAGTCATAAGACAAGTACGGTTTGCCTTTTGCAGGCAGTATACACCCATTCCCAGTATGAGACACAATAGATGTACCACAGTCTATAACATCATTTTGGTCAAGGGCTGCTTGGATTTTGGTGATATGTAAAAAACAGAAATGACCAATTTATCTTCTACATTAGGGCACTGGGATTGCTTTCCAAAAATGATGCAACCATACTGATTTTTACAATCACTGTTTTATCTTAAGGCTTCTGTCTAGCACTGGGCTTTCACTTACCATCAAACCTAAAGGAAATGCTCAGAATTTACTTTGTTGTCATCAGTCCACTTACTGTTAAGGAATCTGCTAACATAATTGGCAGTACTTTGTACTGAATGAGGTATCGTAAGTCTTTCCCACACAAATATACCCCTTTCTTTTGATCACATTCTTGTCCCTCTTTCTTAAAATTGATAAGGCCTCCAGACAACAATCACAACTCCCCTGAAGTTTTTTGAACACAGTGAATGAGGCTGGACTGAAAAACTCCCCATAGCCTTGGTCAAATATTCATGGGCTAAGTTAAGATAGTGTTAAAATACATTTCAGATTTGCTTTCCCTATTTTCTGAAAGTCTGAAAAATCCTCATTCTTTTTTTCCATGTTTTTTCATAAGTTTGTGTATTGTTGAATTTGACATCTAGAAAGATCATCAGAAAACATACGGAATTCCACAGCAGGCATGTTTTTGTTTTGTTTGTCATTGACTGGAGAATAGTATTAAGGCTCTAGACATTCTAACCTACTAAAGGTTATCATTTTACATTAAATCAGGCTTCAAACCTGGACTGCATATGTTTGTGGATAAGAGAGAGCTCAGTCTTGTGTATGTTTTGGCGAACACCATTTTTGCTTTTCTAGTTTCAAATATATCTGTAACTTTTTGAGGAGGTATCTTTTCCACCCTTGTCAGTTTTTGAAACCCAGTTTTGTGCTTCTCTTTCATGGCATGGGTTTTGATTGCCTTTGCAGTCAGCAAGCCTTAACTTCCTCAGAAATCATGCTGTATTTTCTATTTCAGTTCAGCATATGAGGCATTTGTAGTTCTTTTGTAGCTTATTGGTTAACTTCAGATTTGTCTGTAAAAGACCTTTCAGTTCCACAGTGTTTTTATTTAAAAAAAAAAAAAAAAAAGTTTATTTGTTTTCCTCTTGTGGTTTCGAACAACTGTCATATTGTGCAGTTCAGTATTTCATCTTTTCTATAGACTCCATTTTTCTTTTGCTTATGATTAAGAAGTTCATTCTTCAGAAGGAACTTTGCTGTTATAACATGCACAGACCACAAGTGTATTAATTTTTTAACTTGTTTGTTTTAACTGTATTAGTATTAACTAATTAGTATTAATTGAAGAAAGAAGAATTTGATTCTGTAAATGCTGATCTTCCTCAGCTTCTACTTCTTTCAGTCTTCCTTCAGGGAACTGAAGGCATTCAGACATTTGCAGTCCTAGGCCTCCAGCTTAAAAAGATTTAAGGTCAGGGCTCCTCCTGGGGAAAAAAAAAAAAAGTAAACTAGCTTTAATCAACTTTTGAAAAAAATATGCAATGGTAGAAATCTATTCATTAATCTTTTCCAGCTTATACCTTAAATTCAACACAGTGACATGCTCAGTATATTTTGAGATCTGAAAATAAATGGCTGGTGTTATCTTGTTATGTGGAATTGCAAAAAGACAAATGATTTCCACAGTCTTTAATTTCTAACACAATTCAGTAGGAGCTTTTTTTTTCCTTGTTTATATACATTCAGTGCTTATATATGTTTTGTGTCAATGTAAAATAATATCTTTTCCTTTAATTAGAGAGTTTCTTTTCATAATATAGATCATTGCAAGCTAAAGAAGAAAAGCAAATTGGAAATCTATATGACAACAAGGTGTTTAATAATAATAGAAAAAACAGGTGCAGGATGAACTTGGGCAGATAATATAATCTATCCCCAGCTGAAAGACTAGGCATACCTCTATTTTATTAACATAAACAGTTATTAAAAACCCCCTAGTGATGGATGCTACAAAACTCACCCAGATAATCTATCCCAGTGTTCAACGCTTCTTAGCATTAAAATACTTTTTTCTAATGTATCCCCTGTGTCCTTCTTGCTCCAGTTAAAACCTATTATGCTTCACTATATCCACAGAGAATAAAAATGGTTTATTCCTTGTTTTCCTGACACCTTTTTTGTATTTGAAGATGGTTTCCGTGTATTTTCTGTTTTCTTTCTTTCTAGACTAAAAAGCCTCATATCCTCTTTCACAGGTCAATTTTTATGGAGTTCTGATCATTTTCAATGCAATATCACTGATGGCGATATGTGCCACTTTGATGCGTACTGACAATGCAGCAATAATCACTGGCTAGCTTCCACAGCTAGATAAAAGCTCCCAAATATAACAGTAAAAAAAAATAACAGTACTGCCCCATAGCTTTGTATTCTATCAGGATACACTTACCCATTTCACAATGTTACTTAAAAAAGACAGTGGATTTAGAGATAAAGGTAATGTGATCATTATTAACATAATTCCTATCATTTGTTTTGCTTCTCAAAATCTGAAAAAAAAAACAAAAGCTGGTTCCATTACATTTTTCATCAAATCATTTCAAAAGATACTCCTCAATGATTTTCTTTTTTCATTTTTTACTATTAAAAAAATAAAATAGCTAGAACACATTATGCTTAGTGGGGAGATAAAAGGTGAAAACCACAGGGAGAAAAAAAAAAAAAAGACATTTATCAAGGTGCAGTACACCTTAATGAAAGCTTGTCCTTGGAAAACCAAGTTTATTTTGACAGTTCAAGATTAGCTTTCCTAGTTTAAAATAATTCAGAGGATATTGTCCCTAAGTGGGGGCCTATAAATCTCTGAACAGAGACACAATCACCTTAGACAATAACTTTCTCAGTGGTCCCTCATTTGAAATTATGAACAAAAATAGACTTCCTGTTTAACAGATCCTGATTTCAAAACCCCATATTACAATTTTATTGGTTGCCTTTAAAATAGGAGGAGAAGATATAATTAAACATGCAAGTATTAAAACTATTTAAAAAATTGTACTGGGTCTGGCCAGGATGGAGTTAACTTTCTCCACAGCAGCCCACACAGCGCTGTGCTCTGCACTTGTAGCTAGACCAGCACTGATACCACACCAGTGCTGTGTCTGCTGCTGAGCAGCGCTGGCACAGCACCCAGACTCTCCAAACCCCCGGACCCAGTGGGCTGGGGTGGGCAGTGGTTGGGAGGAGACATCCCCAGGGCAGCTGACCCCAAAGGGATATCCCATACCATGTGGTGTCACACTCAGCAATAAGAGCTGGGGAAGGGAAAGGAGAAGGGGGGCTCTCGTTATGAAGACGTCTGTCCTCCTGAACAACTGCTACGTGTATTGAGGCCCTGCTTCCCAGGACATGGTTGAACACCTCTCGTTGACGGGAAGTAGAGAATTTTTTCTCTCTTTGCTTCAACTCAGCCTTTGCTTGTTTTTTTTTTTTTTCCCCTCTTTATTTTCCCTGTAATTAAATTATCCTTATCTCAACCCATGAGGTGTTTTTTCCCCTTTCCATCATACTTTCTTATTCTCCTTCTTTTTTGAGGAGGGGGAGTGAGATAGCGGTTGTGGTGGAGTTGAGCTGCCCAGCAGGGTAAAACCACCACAGAAAAGCATACCAAAGCTTTTAAGGAAATCATATAAGGAATCCTGCTTTGAGATTTTTCAAACTGAAGGATCAATCTATCTAACCACTTATCTACCTATCTACATTTGAAAATGTGCCTGTGAAAAATATTGCTGCACTGGTTAGAAGACTGCTTGTCTGAAAAAGAAAAATTTTAAGAATTTGTGTGAGACACGGGAGTTACAGGTTACATGGGAAATGTGTTTACTGGTAGCCATGACAACCTGAGAGAAGTTTACTTAGACTTTTAAATATTATTACTCTGTCTCAAAATTAATCTGATCCACAGGAGCAGAAACATGTTACGTGGAGACACAAGCTATTCTGGGATACTCAGAGCTGCATCTCTGAGCAGCAGCAGTGATGACTTATGCCTGTAACAACAGGCTGAAAAACTGTACACTGATGGCTGTTCTAGGATTTCTGCCCATCCTAATCAAAATTAATGCACATAACTTGTCCACTAGTATGGCCATCTGTTAGCGTGGCATACTGCCAACACAAAAGGTATTACACCAATTTCAGTGTTCCAGTCTAAGATGGATTTAGAAGGCAACAAATAGAGAAAACGCAGTGCATTAAAAACAATGAAGAGCAGTCTAGCCTTAGGGAATCCTACAGCAAGTGCTTGCGGTCTACCTGATGCCTTTGCAATGTATGCTTCATCTGCCCTGAACTGGAGAAAGAGAGAATACTAAAAGAGCCTCATAATGGGTTAGCAGTTTTCTGGGCTACCAGACAGATGGTAGCTCAAAGAAGTGATTCCACCCATTTCAGTGCCCATGAGACCACATCTAGAGTATATGTCTAGAGTCCAGATTGGGCTTCCCTGTCAATCAGTTGGGCAAGTTTCATGGAGAGCCACCAAGCTGATCAGAGGCAGAAGCACTAGCCCTGTGAAGAGAGGCTGAGGGAACAGGGCTTGTTCAGCCTGGAGAAAATGTGGCTTGAGGGGGACCTGACAGTAGCCTTCCAATACTGCTGGAGAAGTCAGGAAGACAAAACCAAGCACCTCCCAGGAGTGCACAGTAGGAATATGGAAGGCAAGGAGCATAAATAGGAACACAGGAGGTTCTGAGTGGAAGTGAAGAGGCACATTTTCCCCATGAGGATGGTCAATTAGTGAAATAGGATGCCTCAGAAAGTCATGCAGCATCCATCCTTGGAGGCTACCAAGACCAGATTAGATAAAGCCCTGAGCAGCCTCGTCTGACCTCACAGGTGAACTTACTTTGCGAAGAACACTGCCCTAGAGACCTTCTAAGGTCCCTTCCAACTTGGACTATCCTGCAATCTTATATGCAATCAGTGAAGAAGATGGTGCTCATTCAGAAGATTCTTTAAACCATCACATTTTATGTTTTTGTCTGTCTTGCAGCACAAGCCAAAAGTTCATGAAAATAGAAGAAGAATGACTTTTCATAGAACTTCCTGCTAACATGATGAATAAGAAATTCAGGGTCCAGACTCATTGGTATTAGTGTAAAAGAAGAGCACCTAGCTGCCTGAGACTTGTGTTTTGTAAAAGAGCAGAAACTCCTGACAAATCAGATATCTGTCTGATTTTTCTACATGAGCAGTGATTAATACTGAGACTAAAAAACTCCCTGACATTGGATGGTGTAAAAATATCCACGAAGAAGACAGCTGTAAGTGAAGCATACACAGGATTGATTTGCATTACTATGGTAAAGGCGAATCTCTATTAGACACTCATTTTAATAAGTAAAAATTTAGCAAGAAGTCATACCTCATTTAAGTGATTCACTATCACTCTAGAGATGTATTACTGTAAACATACACAAATATCATACACATAATAAAAGGGAGGGAGGTAGTTATCTAAATTGCATCCTGTTTAAAAAAAAATTAATTTCCCTGCTGTTTGCATATCTTTCTTTAAATTGGATATGAGAAATTAGATGGATGAACCTCAATAGCATAGAAGAGACTCATTTTATTGTAATTTTAAAATCAGTATTATTGGGAAGTAAAATTGAGGTCATTAGGAAACAGAGCTAACAAAGTAGTAAAATGAACACATAAAGAAAGTATATCAACAAATAACAGTTCTCAAATAATTTGAAATCTGCAAACTACTTAATAAAAGTTTTTCTAGCAACTCAGTTTTGTCTATGAAGATGTTTAACCATATAGAACATTACGTGTTTCAAATTTCAAAGTCAACTTGTAGAGCACAGCACACAAGTGAGTCAATCCTATATATTTTAGCAAAAATATATAGATACCCCATTGACATTATACAGTGTGGTCCCCACAGGTTAACTGTATCATCCTGCTTATGTTTTATTTTAGTGACTTAAATAAATTTACCTTCAATACCATCCACACAAGATTATTTATACACAATTCTAAATACACTAAAGAAATACAGTAACGTAGATTAACACATTCTTCTAATTCTGATAATATAGCTGAAGCATAAAAGATTAATTTCAAATATATACTGAGTTTCTCCAACCTGATCTTTAAATTGAAAGCCAGTGATCTCAAGAAACACATTATTATTCTTTCACGAATTTCTAACTTTGACTACAAAACACGATTTAGTAGAATGGTAAAAGTTTTGAACTTTAACTTTATTGACTTTGCTAAGGCTGAACCATATTGCACCCTCACATGGAGAAATAAACCTTCACCTGACAGTGAAAACTGTCAAGGATCACAGAATCACAGAATCACAGAATCACAAGGTTGGAAAGGACCTTCCAGATCATCTAGTCCAACCGTCATCCTATCACCAATACTACCCACTAAGCTACTAAACCATATCTTGTAGCACCTTGTCCAGGCGCCTCTTAAAAACCGCAAGGGTCAGTAACTCTACCACCTCCCTGGTCAGGCCGTTCCAGTGCCTGACCACTCTCTGAGAGAAAAAGTTTTTCCTGATATCTAATCTAAATCTCCCCAGGCGCAACTTGCGGCCGTTACCTCGAGTCCTATCTGGAAGAAGAGGCCGACCCCCTCCTCATCACAACCTCCCTTCAGGAAGTTGTAGAGTGCAATGAGATCTCCCCTGAGCCTCATCTTCTCCAGACTAAACAATCCCAGCTCCCTCAGCCGCTCCTCATAAGACTTGTGTTCCATACCCCTCACCA
>VXAL01017786.1:51976-69167 GCA_013399475.1 Chauna torquata | reverse complement strand
TCCCCAACTTTCACATCTCCCACTAGTCCTTCTTTGTTAGTGAAGAGCAGGTCTAGCGGGGCACCACCCCTGGTAGGCTCTTGAACCAGCTGCGTCAGGAAGCTATCTTCCACACATTCTAAAAACCTCCTGGACTGGTTCTTCTGCGCAGTATTGTACTTCCAGCATATATCAGGGAAGTTGAAGTCACCCATGAGAACGAGAGCTGGCGATCGTGTAACTTTTGCAAGCTGCTCGTAGAACGCTCCATCTATCTCTTCATCCTGATTAGGCGGTCTATAACAGACCCCCACCAAGATGTCACCCCTACGGGCCTTACCCCTGATCCTTGTCCAAAGACACTCAACTTTGTCATTCCCGACCTCGAGCTCTTCAACATCAAAACACTCTTTAATATAAAGAGCCACACCGCCCCCCTTCCTATCTCGTCTATCCCTTCTGAAGAGCTTGTATCCGTCTATCACAGTACTCCAGTCATGGGAGCGATCCCACCATGTTTCATTTATCGCAACTAGGGCATAGTTAGCCTGTCTCACTATTGCTTCCAGCTCCTCCTGTTTGTTGCCCATACTGCGTGCATTTGTGTACATGCACTTCAGATGGGGTGTCTGCCTAACCCCCAGCTAGTTTACTAGTTTAAAAAGAGCAAGTGCCTGATTCTGCACCTGGGACAGGGCAAAGCTGGCTATACTTACAGACCGAGGGAGGAGAGGTTGAAGAGCAGCCCAGTGGAAAGGGATCTGGAGGTTTTGGTCGATAGCAAGTTGAACATGAGCCAGCAGTGTGCCCTGGCAGCCAGGATGGCCAACTGTACCCTGGGGTGCATCAAACACAGCACTGCTGGCCGGTCGAGGGAAGGGATTGTCCTGCTCTGCTCTGGCGCAGCCTCACCTTGAGTATTGTGTGCAGTTTTGGGTGCTGCAAGTTAAGAACATAAAACCATTAGAGAGTGTCCATTGGAGGGCTACAAAGGTGGTGAAGGGTCTAGAGTGCAAGACGTATGATGAGCAGCTGAAGTCACTTAGATTGTTCAGCTGAGGAGACTCAGGGGAGGCCTCATGACAGCCTATGGCTTCCTCATGATGGGGAGTAGAGGGGCAGGTGCTGATCTCTTCTCTCTGGTGACCAGGAACAGGACCCAAGGAAATTGCATGAAGCTGCATCGGGGGGGGTTGGGCTGGATATTAGGAAAACGTTTTTCACTGAGAGGGTGGTTCGGCACTTGAACAGGCTCCCCAGGGAAGTAGTCAAAGCACAAAACTTGCTGGAGTTCAAGATGCGTTTGGACAATGCTCTCCAGAAATATGGTTTGACTTTTGTGGGGTCCTGTGTACAGTTCAAAGTTGGACTCAATGATCCTTGTGGGTCCCTTCCAACTCGGGATATTCTATGATTCTAGGATTTGATGTTTTATAATACCTTCAGGAGACCACAAAACCGGTTGGAAGAGTCTTTCCTTCTGTTATAAGAATGTGGGCCTAACTCTTTAGAAAGTTTTGAAGGTTGTTGAAATCAAAGATTTGAAAATAACAGGAGTCATTTAGCAATTAACATCACCATAACCACAAAGTGGTGTATCAATAGCCATGAATTTTAACTAGTAAATAGAAAGTCACTGCCAGTCTGTCATTACTTGACTATGATCAGAGAAGGGTCTGAATGCAAATAGGGTTTTGAGTTGACTAAAAACTTTATTTCTAAACCCTCTGTTCTGAGGCCAGACTGGATAAACATCTTGAAGAATGCCAGTGACTTCTCGACTGGACTTTTAGAAAATATAGTGGTAACTTCTTTATATTTGAACCTTTTTTAAAGAAAGGCAGTGGCAGTTATGTAGTTTTGTACTCTCTTCAAACTTAGTCACTCACTCAGCAAGAAGGAGAAACCAGAGTTCACTGACATCTTCAAGCTGATGGGATGCAATCCTATGTCCCACAACACCATGAATAAGGGTCATCAGTCTATAGATGAAGAGCTAGAACAGTAGGCTTCATTTTGTAGCCCAGAAGTCAGCGTACCCAGCTGAGAGGGCACGTTCTAGACTCTGCTCTCTATATCTGGCTTTTAGTGCATTTTTTAAAATGAAATTTTGACAGATTCCTGGAAGAAAGTAAAAAATGTTAGTGTTCCTTATTTCAGCTCAGTGCAACAGAAGTTAAGCTGCAGAATCATGATCATGCTTGCACCATCTGTACCTAAACAAACACACTGCATTTCTTTGGACCTGGTGATATTGCTTTGGAAGGAGAGTGAAACAATGATCCCTACTCTGTGTTGCTTCTCTTCCTCTTTGAAATGTGGAAGACAGTTTGCATCCTCATAGGATGGAAAATAAAACAAATTCTCCTATTTTCTGCTAGGCTACTCCATAGAATATAAATAATTCCACCACCTTCTTCTAGTATCAAAAGAATGAAGGAAGATTTCAGGAATGGGCTTTGGGTTTGAATCCCAGCTGGATGGAGGCTCATGCCTCCAGATCTGCCTTAAGTATCTATTGTCATTGAGCATAATGTTAGCTGCTAGCTCTATGCCTCATCCTGAGGCTTTTCAGATCATTGTTCTTAGAAGCCTAATTGTCCCAATAAAATCAAACACAGAGCTCAGGTGCCAAATACAACTCTCTAGTTTGCATTCTGGAACTTAGGGATTTAGCTATTTTCAGATTTATTGAATTTACTGAAAAGTATGTTGTTACTAATCCTACCTAAGTCAGCTGAGGAAAATCGAATACTTGCAAAACATCAGTTAACATCAGCATACATATGTATCTATATGAAATGAACCAAGTGTATAAACCAAAGACTAAAAAATACTAATAGCAAAGTTAAAGGTGGTAGCACTTATGTTATCACACAGGTGTAGAACTAAGACCTGTTTGAGAAAAGATGCTTCTTCTGACTCAGTAAGAGCACAAAACTTCAAGAATTACGAAAAAGGAAGCTACTGTGTATGATAGTCTACAACTATTCAAAGGGCAGAGCTACCAAGGAATTACCTGGAATAATAAAGGGAAGTATGATTACAAATTATGGAATGCAATTAAGAAAGATTAGGTCCCATTTGGAAGAAATGTTAGCTTGTCTTCTCCTTAAGAGAACCACTCGAAAGTTCATCAGCTGATCTGGGAAGTAAACAACACATAACAATAATAAATGTACAGCCTAAGACTACCTAAAGCCCTGACTGGCTCAAACTGTCACTTCCACCTTTGTTTTTTGTAGTCCAGTTTCATGTATGACAGCACAACTTTCCCTAAAGCTTTAATCACCGGAAATTATCTTTTAAATAGATGGTTTTTAAAAGATCCTCTCTGATATGTGACCAAATCTATTACTCCCTTTCTCTAAAAGGGTGAAAGCTTGGAATCTGATGTTTAGATTTTGATTTTACACGTGTAGTTGTATTCAGATCTGAAATGATGTAGGCATTTCATTGCATGCCATATATAAACAGCTAAAATAAACAAGCAATGTTATGATTATTGTGTAAGATTAACTTAATAAAAAAAAGTATTCTGGGTGTGAATTGTCTTGGATTATAATTTACACAATTAAGAGACACAATAAATGTCTTATTCTAAACTATTCACTTTGTTAATCACTGAAGGTCTTAATATGCAATGAAAGACTAGGCAGCTTAAATAAAAAATAATACCACATCTTTGGGATCAAAGTCACCAAGTGAAACATCAAAAGGACGGAGAGAAAATTGGATCTGTAGAGGGGAAAGAAGCATCACAGCTCTGTGTGCTACATACACCAAGATACTGGGAGTATTGATACTATATAGGTTAAACTTGTGGAGGAACAATAATTGCTACAGTTCCTCTTTTCATATCCTTTCTTCCTATGTCTTGGGAATGGGGCTAGAGGCTTAATTAAACTGCAGTATAATACTAACAAACTCTTGTAGCTCTGATACAGACCTTGACATAAAAATTCAGAGTCCAAATGAAACAGTATTCAGAGGAAATTTGAGATATTGGAATACACTTTTGTAAATGAGCATGTGCAGTTTTCATATAGAATGAAGCAGACTGGTGCACAAATTAAACAACTAGTGTTTTCATAGGCTTGAATCAAGCACTACAGGGAAGAAAGCTATGTATGGGTTTGGCATTCACTGCATTCATTTGTGACGAATAATGATTTTTCAATTTATACGTCAGCTATATTTTCACCTGTTTGAGTGAATATCTAATACTGTTAGCAGTTATAATAAATTCTTTATTTAAATTTGTCAGAAGAGGGAAATATCCATAATTAAGGAATAATGATGAAGGACCCTTATAATTCACTTTTTTAATGTTCTTTTTATTATATTCATTCACTGAGTATAATAAAAAGCAAGCACTAAAGAAACATAAACAAATACATGTAATTATTTTTGGTGTAAACAAATCATATGAGAATTGCCCAAATGATTTCCAGATGTTTGCCTATGCGCAATTCGAAGATACCCACAATACAAATGAAGTCTCTGCCCCAGCCTAAGTACAAGAGCAGATAGAAGCTGCCATGCAGATTGAAAATTTCCACAGTTTGATGATTTTAGGAAAAAAAAAAAATCTAGAAAAGAAT
The DNA here is from genome assembly GCA_013399475.1 of Chauna torquata. NCBI lineage: Eukaryota > Metazoa > Chordata > Aves > Anseriformes > Anhimidae > Chauna > Chauna torquata. The sequence continues at coordinate 64,584 of VXAL01017786.1, read as the reverse complement.
TCACACTAGCAAAGCCCATAATTAAGTACACATATTGAATAATCTTGATGATATGAATAAGATTTTTGCTTGTAAGTTGGTAAAACCTGAGTTTTCACACCGGATTTATAGCAGTACATGGAAGCTTCTCACACATACATACGTACCCTCTGGGTATGCAAAAAACATACCAGAATGTCAGAGAGTTAATCCATAAGGCAGTAACATCAGAATTCAATAGGCAACTGTTGGACTTAGTGCACCAGACTATCCATAAGTGTTTCATAAGTTTGAGAAAAAAAAAGTAGCTTTCATTTTTAAAGAAATTATAATACCTAGAAAAGTTTTTTAATAGAGCTTAATATAAGAAGTGAGAACACTAACAGATAATTGGGTCTACAATGGAAAATAAAACTATACAGTCTGAGATGATGAATGTACCTGAGAATTTCTAGTCAGAAAATCCATATACTGAGGTGAGGCAGTGAAGGACAAGAATGATCCACCATGCTAAAAGCAGCTGATAAGTCAAGTGAGACAAGAATTAAATATGACTTTTGGGTTAAGCCACAAGCAAGTAATTAATAACTACAGTAACCAGAACAAAGCCAGACTGAAAAATAAATAAATACATACATACATACATACATAGACATAACAAAGTAAGGGAAAATCTAAGAAAAAGCAGATTATTCTAAGAAAATAATAGGAGAAAGAATTCAAAGGAAGATTGAAAACTAGAAGAAAAGCTTTTAAGAAGAGAAGATAGAAAGTATTTTAGGGGTGGATGTCTAAAAGAGCCACAGACTGAAGCCAAAAAAAGTCATGATATAGCAAAAATATCATTCTACGACAAGGTTACACACTCAGTGGATGAGGGGAAGGCTGTGGATTTGGTCTTCCTAGACTTCAGTAAGGCTTTTGACACTGTTTCCCACAACGTTCTCCTGGAGAAGCTGGCTGCTCATGGCTTGAATGGGATTAAGCTTCACTGGATTAAAAACTGGCTGGGTGGCCAGGCCCAAAGAATGGTGATGAATGGAGTTAAATCCAGTTGGAGGCCGGTCACTAGTGGTGTCCCCCAGGGCTCAGTACTGGGGCCAGTTCTCCTTAATATCTTTATCAATGATCTGGCCTAGGGGTTCAAGTGCACCCTCAGTAAGTTTGCAGATGACACCAAGTTGGGTGGGAGTGCTTGAGGGTAGGAAGACTCTACAGAGGGATCTGGATAGGCTGGACTGATGGGCCGAGGCCAACAGTATGAGGTTCAACAAGGCTAAGTGCTGTGTCCTTCACTTGGGGCACAACAACCCCATGCAACGCTACAGGCTGGGGGAAGAGTGGCTGGAAAGCTGCCCAGCTGTAAGGAACCTGGGGGTATTGGTCAACAGCCGGCTGAATAGGAGCCAGCAGTGTGCTCAGGTGGCCAAGAAGGCCAACAGCATCCTGGATTGTATCAGAAATAGTGTGGCCAGCAGGACTAGTGAAGAGATTGTCCTCTTGTACTGAGCTCTGGTGAGGCCGCACCTTGAATACTGTGTTCAGTTTTGGGCCCCTCACTGAAAGAAGGACATCGAGGTGCTGGAGCGTGTCCAAAGAAGGGCAACGAAGCTGGTGAAGGATCTGGTGAACAGGTCTTATGAGGAGCTGCTGAGGGAGCTGGGGTTGCTTAGCCTGGAGAAAAGGAGGCTCAGGGGAGACCTTATCACTGTATACAACTACCTTAAAGGAGACTGTAATGAGGTGGGTATCGGTCTCTTCTCCCAAGCGCCAACTGATAAGACAAGAGGAAATGGCCTCAAGTTGCACCGGGGGAGGTTTAGGTTGAATATTAGGAAAAATTTCTTCACTGAAAGGGTTGTGAAGTATTGGAACAGGCTGCCCAGGGAAGTGGTTGAGACACCATCCCTGGAGGTCTTCAAAAAACATTTGAATTCAGAGCTTAATGACATGGTTTAATGGTGGACTTGGCAGTGCTAGGTTAAAGGTTGGACTGGATGATCTTAGCAGTCTTTAGGCAAGGCAAGACAAGGTGAGGCAAAAGAAAGATATAGCATACAAAAGTTTTAGAAAAAAAGTGCTACAGCACATTCAAACAATGAGAATAATGGAAAGAAGAAAAAGGAATTTTATAGACAGTTAGGAACAGAATGATACAAAGAAAAATGAAACCCACTACAAGGACCAGAACTGCTCACATCATACTGGGAAAATCCTGGGGAAAAAAAAAAAAAAAAAAGAGAGATTTTAATGCCAACAGAGAAGAAACAGGATAGAGAATGGAGCATAGAAGAGAAAGAAGTCAGAGGGAAAAAGTATGTGGATAAAGAACAATTTGTAGAAGTAATTGATCTAAGCAGGCACCAGTGTATATTCACATATAGATTGTTCTCTGAAGTATCCTTGGAAACAATTTCCTTCCCCACTTTTTGGATAAGGAAAGAGGAATTCCACATGCATGAGTGTAGTAATACTAATTAATTTATTACTCATAATGTACACATAACAAAACACCTACCAAAGACAAAGTATGCCAGTAACCTCTGCTCCATGATCCCACATTTCATGGCAGTAAAGCCTACACATCTTCTTTCTTGCCATGATCAGCTGCGCAAACATTATTTATCCCTCACTTTTAGTCACTACCTACAAAATGTTTCTCTGATCTTAAGGAACACAGCTTGATCAAAAAGCAGTTCATTTTCCCCACTTTAAGGTTTCATGAGTATCAGGTCACATTGGCTTCTGCCAATATTGCTCATAGCATGATGTCTCAGCAACTAAAAACAGTCATGTAATAGAGAATTAACAAAATGCAACATTCAACATCTGATCAGATTTGTATGTCTACATCTGAACTAGCTGTCTAGACCTTTTTTAAGTCACTGGGGAGAAGAGAGGAGAAAATGACACTTCCAAGCATGTTTCATTTCATCTTAACATACTTATCCAAAATAGATGCAATAAATTTATTCTAAATGTGCCTAGTTCACTACTTAAATTCTGTAGATGTGCAAAGCGTACATCTTTGAAGTTAGGACAGCTGAATTCAACTCTTTGTTTCAGAAAGATTACTGAACAACTAAAAAGCAAACTATGAAAATAATGTGAAAGGAGAACTGATGGTGTTACAAGCCATGCCAGAGGAAAAGTTCTCTGGAAATATGGGAAAGAAATGCAAGTTGAATTCACCCCAACACAGGCAGAGAAAATTAACTATGGACATGTATTACAGAAATGTGAGCAATTGTTGTTCTGTGATAAAAACAGAACATGGCAAAAAGATGTTTGAATACTAATAGCTTGGAGGACAATGACAAAAGGAACAACTATACAACAATAGAAATATTTGTTGGAAGCCCCTTCTACTAGTCATCTAGTTGAAGCTCCCACTAAAAGCAGGATGTTTGTCAGCAGTAGATCAGGTCAGTCATGGCTTTCTCTACTCAAGTTGTGAACATCTTCAGAGCTGAGACTTCCACAGCCTCTCTGAATGGCTTGTTCCATTCTCCAAGGGTTTACAGACTGTATTTTCTGATATAAATGTATACTTTATCAATTAATTATATAGGATAGACTGAAAGACTGACAAAACAGCAGATATGTCAGTTAAATAGCAAATAAAATATGCATCAAAAATTCTGCCCAAATTCAGAGAAAATGTGGCCTGTAAGCACCAGAGACACTGGAGAAGATACCTTAAAACAGAATAATTTTGACATTAGGGAAGGCCAGCAAAGACAGAATAATTCCAAATCCTATTATCATTTTAAATGGTGGTCTCAATATTAGATAGGATGTTCATTAAAAGCATCTGGGCAATTTTTCTTAAATGTTAGATAACTACATTTAAGTTTCTAGAAAATTAATTAGAAAGGTAATGAAGAACTAAAGAAATTAAGAGGTGCTCATATTGTTCTCAGCTAACCGCTAATATCTATTTATTATATATATGTGTGTGTGTGTGTGTAAAGTAGAATAAAATTAGCCTTGGAACAAAGCGTGCGTATATCTATGAGTGAACTCATAGGATCGCTTTTCACAAGTGTTCTTTCTTAACAAAACTTTACAGATAAATAAATATGCAACCCTACTTCTACAATTCATTTTGCCAGACAGTGTGTATGTCAGATAGTTTTTTGACCATGCACTATAGTTTAATGGTCATGAATAAAACAAATTTCAGTAAAACACAGTAAGTGTTTGTCCTTGTCACACCTAATATAATGGGTTGTAGAAATAACACAAAGAATGAGATAAGTGTTTTAATATGGAACACCAGTGAACGCAGACACTGGTCCACATTTAGCAATTTTAAATTACAGAGTGACATCAAGAAAGCACATGGGTTGTCACCTGCTGACATTTTGTTTGGTTTCACAGAAAACTGAAAGTAAGACAGTTACAAACTGAGGTCAGCATCAGTGGGAACAGGCGTATGCAAAGAGGAAAATATATGTAAAGAGGAAAATAAAGCTAATCAAAAATTCAGCTTGATTTGGAATTTTAACACCTGCCACCATTTTGCAAAAATGACAGTATATGCATCCTCAGACAGAGAAAAAATGGTCACAAATAAGAAGAGGTCACAAAAAGCAGGTCTACATATCAATTTGCTTGAGTCTTCATGGGCAGCAGGAAAGAAAACCAGGAACTGCAGTCTCGAGGGGCTAGAGAGAGGTTGATGGAAGAAATTCTCTCCCGTGGAGAATTATCTGCTGGTGAGAATTATCTGTAAGGCTCAGCCTCGCACCTAGGTGAAGATGAGAATTAGGGTTGAAAGAAGACAGAAGAGTTTCATTTTCTTCAGCCTCATTTTCCTTGGAAGCAGCTTTCCAGCCTCCTTGTAACTTTTGCCATAGGCGATCTTATTCTGTCAGCCCTAGCCCTGACACTGTAGTTTACACATGAAACCCTGGATTTGACCCAGAAAAAAAAAAATTGATTTGAAGAGAAATGCCCTGGTATCATTAAATTTCTCTGAGCAGCTATTTATAGTCCCTTTTCAAGTACAGATATGGCCTTTCTCTTTCTCTTAACACTAAGCCATACAGTCAAAAACTGGTGACCTTCCAGAGACTTTCTATTAAGGGAGAATCCTCTGCCTTAAGGAATTTGCCTTTGGCAAACAAATTTCCAGCCACTTCAAAGTGAAGCAATGGGCATTCTCTTTCCCTCGAACGTAACTTCAACCCCGTCTGTCACTCTAATCTGGTCCTTATACGCAGCATCCCTAGTTTTTTCTTAGATGAGGAATTGCTGGGAGGAAAATTATTCTGGGAGCCCTCGATTTAATTTGTTAACCTCTTTCCAACTCCACTCAAGCTGGACCTCTGAGCTTCTTTCTCCCAACCCAAAACTTAGTTTACCATAACCCTAACCATAATTCTAAACCCTAGGCTGAGTCACAGACCAAATGAACCTAGATATTCCAAATAATAAAGGTCTTCAGGTGAGAAAGCTCCGGCAGTCCTATTTTATCTTTGTTAGAACTCTTCCAGTTGCATTGCAATGGGATCCCAGGGCTTACTCTTTCTTTCCATTGTAATCCTACCTTCAGCACTGTGGTGAGCCTCACAAAAATCACACCTGATTTCTCACAGATAAAGAATCCTTTAGGTTGAAGGCTTTGTAGCGCACAGTTTCCCTTGGTAGCTATTTCCAGCCCCTATCCAACTGCAGTTCCTGGTTTTCTTTTTCTCACTGCCCAAACCCTAGTCATAATCATTACCTTAGGCCTAGTTAAAAGCTAACGTGGCTGATTTGTAGGCCCGGACTTCTGGACTTTTCAACAATGAAACATTCCGGGGTGGGGGTGGGGAATCTTATTCCTCGCCTTATCTTGAGCACCTCCTTCCAGTCCTACTCCCACTGGGTCACAGAATCACAGAATGGTTGAGGTTAGAAGGGACATCTGGAGGTCATCTGGTCCAATCCCCCCTGCTTATGCAAGGGCAGCTAGAGGACATTGCCCAGGACTATGTCCAGACAACTTTTGAATATCTGCAAGGATAAAGACTCCACAACCTCTCCGGATAGCAGGTTCCACTGCTTAGTCACCCTCATTAGTAACAAAGTGTTTCCTGTTTCAGAGAGAACCTCCTGTGTTTCAGTTTGTGCCCTCTGACTCTTATTCTCCTTGTTGAAGGAGCTCTGGGCTTCCTCCTATGCACCCCAGACTGTACTCAGACTGGAAATTCCTCAGGGCAGAATTCTTTTGGCAGCACCTTTTCAGACCCACTCCATATTGATCTCTAAGCTTTCTCCTTCTCTTAGCCCTAACCAAACCCCTCATACTAACAATACGTGCACTCTAGGAACCTCCCAAAGGCTGAATTTCCTCAAGTAAGAATTATTTTGCGCAGCCCTAACTTTCCTTCAGCACCCCCACTACAGATGGGATCATCTTACTTGGACAGAAAGCAGAATTTTGAGATTAGAGTTAGGGCTGAGAAAAGAGAAAGGCCAGAGCCCCAGCTGGAGTTTGTAGAATGGGAAAGAGGCTCCTCAAGGATGCAGAAGCAAAAAGCAAGTCTTCTCTGACAAGCGTTTTGTATCTGGGTGAAGTCAGGTTAAGGCTGACAGAAAGAGAAAGCTATGCTCTGGTTGAGTGTAATTTTGGGTGGGAAATGACTCTTACTCATAAGCGGTTCTGAAATAAGCAGTGTAAGACATGAGCCTGTTATGCAAAGACTTCTTCCTATGAAGTGTTGAAAAAAATTGTTTTAGATGGTGGACAAAACAGATCTCAATCCATTTTCACAGACGTGTAGGCAGAATTGTTGTAGTCATTTGTTAAAAGCTACAACAAAATAAAAATAATATCTGCAATATTATTTAACATTTTTAAATTTCTAAACTGTATTAGATTTAGGATATTTTTTGTCAATATATATTTTGCAAAGATAAATTGTGCATGATGTGAAAAGTTCCCATTCTTTTAACTAATATAAAATAATCTCTCTCAAGATTTGCCAACTCACTTAAGTGGCTAAATGTGTTCCACTGATATACATATTGCAATACTTCTTGCTGAATTATAGTTTCAGGAATTCCCAATTTCATTATTCCAACTTTCCTTATTTTACAAAGGATCAATTATTTTCAAACCTTGTTTTTTGCTGAATTAGTTTTAATTTCAGGCAGATTATTTTTCTAGAGTGTATTAAGAAGTTGTTCTATGAAGTTTTGTACTTTATTTTTGCTTTCTGCTCCATGGGGAATCTTTTTGTTAATCCTTTTTTCCTTTTTTTTTTTTTTTTTTTTTTTTTTTTTGTCAAGTTACTTTAGTGTGTCACATTGAATAACAAGGATGCTTTGAATATACATGAGAGACTAGTTAAAGTTACAATACATGCAGAGAACTATAGTTCATCAGGGAGAGGAGAAACAGACTTAAGGAAAACCATTCCTCTACCTTTGATCTCTGAACAGCAGGTCTGATCTAAAAGGTCACTGCAGTTAACAGAAGTTTTTTCTTTTCACTTTAGTGGAATCAGTCACAAACTGTTGTATATAACAAAAGTTTCCTTGCTTTCATGGTCCATATCTTGTCCTGGATTCCACTGTTCCATGCCTGCACTTGCCAGTTCTTCACTGGTGGTTAGATACTCCCATGTAACACAGTGTTGAATCCTCTATATGCACAATAATATGCCAATATTAAAAATCTGCTTTTTTTTTTTTTTCTTTTACAACACTACGTTTCTATGTTAGAATGAAAGGATCTTGCTGATTCTCTCCAAGAAGAGTTTGCAGAAAGCATCATAAAGCCTTTTGGTTTAGGTTGGGAATAGCTAATGGAAATGTTCTGTACTGCATCAAATATATTAGCAATCCTATACGCCCTGAGATAGTTTGTACTTGTCTCTACTTATCTGCAGTAGAAATGAAGGTATTCCATGTAAATTCCTTTTTTCCCCTTCATTCATCCGCACAAGCTACTAGGCCAGTCTTGAACTCCAGACACAGAATATTAGCCTTTCCATGACCAATCTAACTAACTGCCCAAGAAGAAAACCTCTTCTGGTTCATCATGTCTCCCTACTTCTGTATAACTGCAGCCTACACCTGCCTATGGGGAATATAATTAATCTTACATTCTTTTACACTTCAAAAGCTAGTGACTATTCTGAGAGATTCATTTAAGCTTCTAGTCATGGAAAGAGATTTCTTCCATCTCAGACAGATAAATTTACCTCTGGAGGTGTCTAGACACCTGGAATTGTCCACCAGACAGATGGAATGATCTTGGAATCAGCTGTCAGCATGCACTCACTCTTCATCTATCATTTTACTATGATAGCAACTGCCTAAAGCCACTATCTTGCTTAACAATTTTATATTTTTATGGTGGATATTAATATAATTAATATCTGTTTACTACAAGTACCTAGAACAGACCAAGGAAACTAGGAGAATATATTGAAGGGTGTATAGCATGTGTTTTGGTGTTATCATGCAGAGCAGGAAGAACAGCTTTGGTATGTCTGGGTGAGAAAAGGGTAGGGAAAAATATCTGGATTTCAGGCATCATAAAATAGAGAAAAAAAAAAAAAAAAAAAAGATTAATGGAATTAGCTTGTGGAACACTTCCAGGGAAGAATATGTTCTGTAAAGAAATTTAAATACAGCAGACACTGCATACAAATGTACTTTTTATGAAAGACAGAAAGAGCAATAAAAGGAAGAGAGAGTTATAGAGAAAAACAAAACCTGAAGAAATAACAAGGAAGAAAAATAACTGCCAACAAAGCTAAGGCCTGACAGCTTTTATTTGTTGCAAATTTAAGAGAAAAAAAATAAGAAATGTACATTTCAGGAGGACAAAGACTGCAGCATATATTGAAAAAATATCTTTTCTTCTCTCTTGCCTTCCAGCAATAAGTCAAAATATAAAGTAATAGAAAATCTCTGTCATTGCTCCAGTCTCTAATTAGCACTTGCATTTTGTCCAGTGAACAATTTATGCTGAGAATTGAAAGAGCATGCTACTGATGCTTCTTTTTTGCTGCTGAAGTATCAAATATCTGCTAGACAGACTGAATTTAATGCAACTGCTGTCCAAGTTCTAGAAACACATACTTCTATTTATACACACACAGACGCGCACATACACACACACATACACACACACACTGAGCACCATGGTAGAGAAAAAAAAACATTTTATGTCAACAGTGTAAAGGCTAAAGGAGAGTTTATTTTCAACATCAGTATCAGCACCAAAAATCAAGTCGAAAACAATGGTTTATAAATGAGAAGCAAATGTATAAAGATAGCATTTAAGAAAAATACATGCCACTAGGTCTTCCAAACACTTTAAGAAACGAGTGAGTAGTAAGAGATAAATTGGTTGCTACTGCTGTCAATGAAATATCGGTATTGAAAGCAGTGACTCAGGGAGTGTCAATTCAATCTTGCTTAGCGAGCAGAACCATAAAGAAATCCCCCAGAGTGATAATTTTCCCATTAACATTAAAGATCATATGGGACCCCATTAGTAACACATTCATGTCTAGAACATGTAGAAGGTACAACAGTAATGAAGCTAACTAAATCGTGAAATAGTTAAGGCAAAAGTCTATTTTATTCTCTGTTGGAACTTATTCCTAAAATATACCCTTCAGGACTGGCATGAAAAGAGAGAAGAAATGAAGATACAGTCAAATACACAAATGGGGGTAGTGGTTTATGAAAAGACATTACAAGAATGACAGCTGGAAGGACTGACTTCAATAAAAAAAATCCTAAGCCCTTGAAGCCAGTCTTTTTTTTGCCTAAATTTTCCTGGGATAGCTACAATTACATGGGGATAAATCTGAAAAGTGATTGGAAAACAGCAGTCTGACACAGAAACTTTCATGAGAAAAAAGGGACATGAAGGTGACTGTGCTTCAACATCCACAAAACTGCTTTCCATCTTCTGACCCTCAGATTAAAATGACTGACCAGCCCAAAATAACAGAATAAAAATTACTTCGATCAACATGGACACAGTATATCTGGGAAGCACAAGTGTATGCTCTCATCATTTCACAATTATCTGTCACATTAGCTTATGTTCTGCTTAGATAAAGCAGAGGTGCCACATACTGTGACCCACTGCAGTAAGCATAACAAATCCGTCTGAATAGACCCCCGTGTCTTGGCATCAAAAAAGATTTTCTGTAAAAAAAGCATTAAAGAAGCTGTTTATTCTATCTTATTTTTATTTTACATTTGTGAAGTTTCATGCTTTAGAGAGATTTCACATGTTTCTTTCTTCTGCAGTTATTAAAAAGTTTCAGAGGCATGACTGTCTTCAATTCTTGCAGCTGTCAAAGGAACTTTTTAAAAAGAGTTCTGAAATAACTTCCTACAATCCATCTTGATGCATATCACTATGAATATGGAAACGTCAATCCTTTTCAACTGCTTTAGTAAATCTTCAATTAAGAGAGGAAATGCACCCAAAAGTTAAGTGAGGGAAAAATCCCTCAGGTCTAAAAACCAGGATAAGCTAAAGTGCAAAGACAGAAGTGAATGACAGAGCTGAATCTACTGAAAACAACTATTGTATCTTATACTGTCCACCAATGTCATGTTACCAAAACAACTCACAAGCTGTAGTGAATTTACCCAACACAGCACGTGTAATAGAGGTAGCTACAAGAAAGACTGAAAGACACTTAACTAGGTGAAGGATTGGCAGGAAGTACCTTAAGGTACAAAGAGAGATAGGGTAAGATCCAATCAAACTTTAAATACTTAAATAAGCTCAGACATGAAAGAGTGTATTGTTGACATATATAATTGTCATAGATTTTCTTTTGCAATATAAGCATAGAAGAAAAAGTGTGGACCAAAATGAGCCATATTCATTGTCACTAAGAATTATTTTATTTCAACAGATTTGCCAAAATGATTTGTCCCAGTCCATCTATGTAACATTCAAGGCCAAATCTTGCTTATTTAACTAAAACAAAATACTTCCAATTATTCATTGCAAATTATCCGTTATAATGCTTTATACTTTCAACGGAAACCTCAGTGCTAGAATTTCCTAACTTTTCAGAGATCTTTCTTTACAATTTTCCTTATGAATTAAAAAATTGTTGTATTTTGCAAGCAATTTCCTAGATTTTAAAAAAGAGTTTAAAGCAAATATATATATATTAAACAAATAAACAAACAAACAAAAAACACTCCATTACACATAATATATGAACTCTTCTTATCGATGGGCTGACAGTCTTTATACCACATGCCTAAGTGTTGATAATCTTTAGATCACAGGCCATTTTAGCTCCAAAGCTATATAACATCATCAGTACAGTTGTCATCCTCCACAGCCATTAGCAGAAAATGATTTACCAGTGGGTTTTCCTAGTAGCTAATATGAAGCCTTTTTTTTTTAAGATGTGACAGTTCTGGATCATAATCTGAAATGGACTGCAGCAGTAAGAGAATTTTTGCTGTTTCCTTTGCCATGGTTCTCAGCATCCCAGATTCCTTGTGCTTAAGTTCTCCTTTCTCCCTTTTTTTCTGAAGTGTCTGATTTCACATTTCAGTCCAGCTTCTCTGATCATTCTCAGCTCCCAAATCCAGTTACTCCTTTTGATCCAAGGTAACATCCTGATCCCTCTGGATTATTTAAATCAGATGTCTTCCCACCACTTCTACCTGGCCTCCTAAAGGATCGAGTTATAAGCGCCTTTGTTTTCAGGTCCCTCCACAAGCTCCATTATGGCAGTTAGAGACTAGGGGTTCTGTTTACTTACAACTGCTCACTGCAAGTGGAGATCACTCACATTATTCTTCATGAGCAGTAAAAAGTGACTGTTCAAGACAGAAATATTCAAGCATATTTTGTTTCCATGTATCCTTCAAAAGCATCAGGTGTAAACCTTACCAAATCTGAAGTGAGCAGGAGAATCAAAATTCATGAAAGCTTAATAACTTTTCTGAAATGGGATTGATTGCAAGTTATATTTCTGCCATCATAAAGAAATTGCACCTACTTCAAAATCTAGAAAAGCTAGTGCTTCTTCATGAAAAAAGAAAACCTATAAAAAAGTAACACCATCAAAACCACTTACCTTTCAATAACCTTAGTCTGAGAAATAACATCCATTCCACTGAAATTTACTTCAAGAATTTCCCTGTGTGAGAAAAATATCCAGCATAAAAAATGTTAAGATCTACAGTTTGTCAAAGTCATAAGTACCTGAATGCATGACTTCATACTAAGAAATGTCTAATGACATTAAGTATAATAATAATACCATCATATCAGTAGAAAATATATATGGGAAATACTGAGTTGAAAAGATTGCTTTGTTTAAGATTTTATGTTCCCAGCTCCTTACGAGGCCCTCTCTTTCCACTGAACTAACACCTATACATAGGTCCTACTCACCAACTGTATAAAAAGCAATGAAGTCTATAAGGGTTCTGCTCAAGTATTAATGAAGGGACCTGCTCCTCCATCTGTGCTGATGTGTGTGAATTATACATAAAGCTAAGCCAGAGGTGTCCTATTCATAATGCTGTGAGACTAATTTTACAGAAACCTTCCATATCAAGGCTTCACACAGTGTTAAAACTTATTCTTGTAGTGGTTTAACCTGGCAGGCAGCTAAGCACTA
>VXAL01017786.1:40198-51903 GCA_013399475.1 Chauna torquata | reverse complement strand
AAAAAAAAAAAAAAAAAAGAGTAAAACTTGTGGGTTGAGATAAAGATAGTTTAATAGGACAGAAAAGGAAGGGAAAATAATCTCTCTCTATATATATATAAACACACAAAACAAGTGATGCACAATGCAATTGCTCACCACCCACCAACTGATGCCCAGCTTGTCCCCAAGCAGTATCCCCCCCTCACCACCCCCAGTTCAGCCCTCCCAGTTTTATTGTTCACCATGATGCCATACGGTATGGAACATCCCTTTGGCCAGTCTGGGTCAGCTGTACTGGTTCTGTCCCCTCCCAGCTTCCTGGGCACCCCCAGCCTCCTCGCTGGCAGGGCAGAAGGAGAAGCTGAAAACTTGACTTAGTGTAAGCGCTGCTCAGCAACGACTAAAACATCAGTGTGTTATTAGCATTATTGTCATCTTAAATCCGAAACACAGCACCATACCAGCCTCTAGGAAGAAAATTAACTCTATCTCAGCCAAAACCAGGACAATAGAAACCTTCCATATCAAGACTTCACACAGTGTTAAAACCTACTCCAGTGCTCAATGGAATTGCTCAAGGGAGTTGCATTAGTAACATTAACCTGAGAAAAAATAGGATCAGGTTTCCTTTTCATCGGAATACTAATGAATCCACTAATTTCTTCACACAAGTCAACCTTTTTTTTTTTCTTTTTGTGTATATGGGAACGATTGAAGATAAAAATTCTAGCAATTTCTTGTCCAGTTTACTCCTTTAACTACAAAGTGTTAAAAGTAGGCATCATATCTTTCATCAGGTATGCTTTTCCTAAGCTTGTGAGAAAGTTCTACAATACTCCTTTTTAAAAGGATTTGTACAGCTCCATTTATGAACATGGATATGCACCTTTTCATGTAACATCTATTTAGCCTGTGGAACTGATATTAAATTTGTACTGATTTCAGCAGTAGTATGAATAATGTAATTTTGAGGCCAAATTGTTGGAGAGTCCTAAGGTTTTGTCACTTAGACATCTAGCTACCTCATATTAAAACATAGTAGAATATAGCTATCAAGTTATGATTTGTACATGTAAGCAATTACAGCCACAGACACGTCAAACTGCAAAGATTAAAATATTAAAAACAGTAAGTGCTTAAAAAAAGTCTATTGCTCTATCTCTAGATTTTGTTCTCCCACAAATTGTATCTACGCATGCAGTAGTTTAGCATCATCTCATCCTGTTTATCTCATCTGAAACCTAATTTGTTATACATTCAGTTTAAAACACTCTGCACAATTACAGTGTTCAATCTGATAATAAATTAAATATTTTTGCATCAATCTGCTAATATTTTTTCTTCTAAGATCTTTAATATTTAAGGATATTGTCAAAGGAATATGCTTCAAGACAATATATCTATTGAAGTTCTAAATATGGAAAAATTAACTGTGCTATTCCTGACTATGCGTTGTCCTAAAACTCCCAATTCTGTTCCTGTTACTTTTTATGTCAGGAGACAATCTTTCAGATGATGTAAATTGTCATCATTCTATTAACTTCAAAGAAATTATCATAGATCACGCTGGCTGAATGTTATTTCCAGGTTCTTATCCACATCATGCACTAAATAACATTTTCAGCAGCACATTGGGCTGCAGAGGGCTCCACACTTGTACGTTGTGCCATCATAATAAACAACACCTTACTTCTGTTGATCACTGTAGGAAAAAATAACAGTTGATGAATCACTCTGCGGAAACTTTGGAAACTGAGGTGTTTCCGATGATTTACATTATTCATTTTATTCTTCTGTTTTTTCCACAATTACTTCTGTTTTAGTAAATAGATTGTAAAAACCATGAAGTTGTTCCAAACATTTATTTACTGTTTAAAACAAAACAATAATAAATAAATAAATAAAACAAAGAGGAGTGTTTATGTTAAGGATGATCCTACCTGACTTCTAAGTTACAAGTTTCTTAGATGCTTTAGACATATAGTACATTGATTAGCTTTTTCATGTTCCTAAGAATGAGGTAATACCAAGAAAAATGTGGTACCAGGAGATCTGCTTAAGCTTATTCTGCAAAAGATACACCTTACTTTCTGAACATTCCATTGTGATAAATGTGCTATTTAGGTGAAGCAGCAAATGTCCTTCTTATGGCTTATTCAGGTAGATTTATTCTCAGAAATGTGCTGGATAATTATCACATCCATAGAAATTTCAAATGAATCTCTTTAGTTCTTGAGCTTATGCTAAAGACATACAACAAATTTTTCAGTGCAGTGGAAGTCCAACCGATATAGTTTAAGAGCTGTTGTAACAAAGCTATTTACTTAATGCCAAGTAAGTGGAATAATATGACATCAAGGAACTGCTCTTTCTTTGACTAGGTAAGAGTGCAGTGAAGGTGTGCAGTAAGACTTTTTTTGCCTTATGCCCACCAATCAGTAACACTCTTTTGATGTTGATGTCTCAGACCAAGAAAGAAAGAATGTCACTTTCCCAATATTGATTCTCCTTTGTACTTTTAGAGATATTTTTCTGTAATATATACATAAAATGGCCTGGACAATGATAGCTGAAAGAGCGCTAGATTTCAGGATGAGGTTTTTGAGACACAATGCAATCATTTCCCCAAGGATAATCATCTGTGTTACCAGAAAATGTTTTTCAGAAGGCAAATCTGAAATAAACTTTTACAGAAATCATAAACTCTAGCAAACTATATTATATGCTTTTGCAAGTGTTAGGGAAGATTTTTAATAAACATATAAGTATAGGAACATGGCTGCAAGCAAAAATATTAAGATCTTTTAGAAATTCTGCCAAAATACTACTACTCAAAATGTAAAAGCTTCTTTGTTTTCTAGAAAGGAATGAGCCACTCATGACAAATATACTGAAAGTAGTTGACACACCTTTAAACGTTCTGATATTATGATATTATAAGAACACATGACTAGAATACAATCTCAGAAGAACTTTTCCCCTTACACAAAGTAAAATGGCTCTACTGAAAAAGGCACAGGTGTTGAATATGGCCTTTTGAAGACTTCTTTCATGGGTCTATACCACAAGAGATAATGAGGACTGTAGATCCAATAGAAGCTCAGGAATTTTAGTTAGTCCTATACTCTTTAGGGGGAGGCACCTGTGGCAGACAGATCTCTGCAGCTGTATCTCTACTACCAAATATAACAGAGAGAGGGCAGGAGCTCAGGCACCAAAGACCATAAATAATGTTTAACTGCCAGCATGCAGCCTAATGTGTTTTTGGCTTATGTTGGCTAGCAAGCTAATATGGTGTCTGAACCTTTGTCTAAGCTGATAGCACATGCCAGAAAGCATATCTGAGAGATAGTTTGGTAGGGCCCATCCTTTGATGAGGCAGGGGAAAGAAAATTAAGGAACATATATGAATGCTGCAGCATGCCACTTGACCCCAAATCACTGTATATAGCTGTTTAATTAGTAATATAGCTGATATCTAAATTACACTCAACTGACTGCAGAGTAACCAAAGACTGAGGAAAACACCAGAAGGTGCATGATTTCTTTGCCTTAGATTTCCCAGCTCTTGGGCCTGTTGATTTCAAAAATATTTCTTAAAGATTCAGTGAGAAATTTTATTCCAGTCCCTCCTAACTAAATGACTACAGTCAGTCAGTTCATACACATCATAAGATTTCAGAACAGTTCCATTTGGGTTTGCAACTGTATATTGAAACAAACAGTTCTGTACTGGTATGGTCAGTGCTTTGCACCAACAGCAATGGGAGCAAGGCCATACTTTAAAACAGAAACTGAATTTGTAAGAAACCTCACCATTTTCGTCTGCCATTCTAATATTACTAAATGTCACTAAGTTTTATTTTAGCAGCACTGCTGCAAAGTTGATAAATACATTGAGATTGGTATTGTCAGTATGAACAAGTATATTCTTCTCAGCTTGTGGAATCATATTGGGTCAGCCTGTCGGTTCAAATGACAATGAACTTGTAGAGATTCACAAAGCAACAGACACAATGATGCTCAAATCATTTTGAGGTGTCAGAAGTCAATTTGCTCCTGAGACAGTTACCCATATTCCTTACACAGTGAAGATGCCTAGCAAAGAGATTCACAGCAATCAGCACGGGCAGTAGGTACATCCTCCCACCCCCACCCCTCCCAAAAAAAAAGACACAAAGGAAGAACTGAGAAGACAGATCATCAAAATCTTAGGGTCTTTTTCCTTGAACTGATATGGTGATCCTGTCATTGACTCAAAATTTCCCTTCCAAAGCAGAGCTTTTATACAACATGGCATTTATATAATGTTCAAGTGTTTATTTCCTCACTCAGAAATGAGAAATCTGAAACGAATTTCTCTTTGCATCTAAAGGGTTTCAAACACACCCTTCTCAGAAGAACATCCTGAGCACCCTACTCCAGACAACTGTGGAAGAGGCTTTACTTTTAGTGCATTTTGTCTGCAAGAGTCTTCAGCCAAAAACAGAAGATTCAAGAACCTGAGAATAAACAGAAAATGAAAGAGTTCAACACAGTATTTTTATGATTCCTGCATTAAATTGTGAAGGATAATTCTGAGCTCTAGCAAGTGCTCTGATGGTCATGTGTTTTTCACAATATTAACAATGAAGGCAAAAATAATAAAAGATTCATGTAACAGGAACCAAAACCCAGGATTCCCACTGATACACTTCTTCATATAGAAGCCACTGTTGCAGGTACCCTTCAACAAGCTCCCTGGATCAGAACTCTTTGGTGTGACAGTCACAACAACACTTATTTGTGAGTTGCAAATAAATTCAGGTCTTTTTCAGGTGCTAAGAAGCTCAGCTCAGCTGGGATGCACAGTACCAACATTTTAGGTGCTATTCATATGTAAAAAGGGTTTACGATTCTTCAAGCGCAAGAGGTTAGATTGCTTTTACAGAATTTTTGTCTTACTCCTCAGAATTGCAGATATATCAAAGTCACACTGAGTGTCTAAATTCCTTGGATTAATAGGAAGTGCCATCATTTCCCCAGCTGAAACAAGCAAACTAAAGCTACAGCCAGACTCCCTGAGTTTTGATGCTAAGAAAGGTTAATCCTCAATAAACATAGTATTCAAATAATATAAGAAATAAAATAAAAAGAATGTTTACTTCTCACTTTAAAAAGTACTGTCTGTGACCTAAGAATAAGGAAAAACACCAACAAGAAGAATGAATAGTCTTATCAAGGAAATGAAGCATATTCATTGCCTTTTTTCTAATAATTGACAACAAATTGCTCCAAGTCCTTAGATAACATCCAAATCCTGTTTCACTATTATGCACAAAATATAATGTAAAATGAGATACTTAACTCCTTTGACATTCTGAACAGGAGTCTCTGGTGTAAGATGCTGATGCAGCGTTTATTATTGCTTGGTGACAGCACCTTCTTCACTCAAGATTTATTATTTATTGATGTGACCAGTTTTGCTGAGAAAACTGACAAATATGACAAGGCTAGTTCTCAGTTTGATCCCACATATGATTCCACCTGATGCGTATTCTGACTGTAAGTGTAAAAGGATAGTGTGTAGAATGTGGCCTTTTTTCCAACATCACCGCTTCCTGTTGTTTTATTGTATCTAGATAAACCAAAAGAAATAATATTATATTTGTTTTTCTGGGTTTTGTTTTAATTAGATTACTGTAAGAAGTGGACCAGAATCATGCAAGCGTAAGGATAAACTCATTTTAAGTCCCTCCTTAGCACTTCCCTTTGTTTCTCATAGTTATCCCTTGCTGGCATAACCCAGCAGGGCACAAATTGGAATAACAGGAATAACTAGCAAATTGGCTTAATTTTTTTAATTGTATGTATAAAAATATATAAATATAAATATGTTTATAATATATACATAATATAAACATATATATATATAAATCCTACCTTAACAGGCCTTCCTAAAGGTCTACCTTGACACACTGTAGTAAGACACTGATCTTAGTAACATGTAGCATTTGTAACATCCTTCTCTATAGATTGATAGCTGCTATCTTTGGATGTTACAACATCATTCCCAAAATGTTTTCTTGGGAAAGAAACATGATTGATACTACCATTTCAAAAACCAAAGTCAAGCAAACTTCTTCTCAACTCTTCTCACCTTTTCTGCTTAATTTTTCTATGGATTTAATCATTCTGAAAGTTCGAGGGTTACCAGCACTTGGTTATAAAATTTTGCTCCAGTCAAGTAAAACACAGGTAAATGCTTCAGTCTTACATACCATTTAAGTTTTAATCTTCCCTGGAAAGACATTCCAATACATTCCTGGAAGTACATTCCAGTATGAGAAGACAGTCCATTCCATGAGACTATGTATTTTGTAGCTATGATAAACACTAAGAAATAAGGGGTTTTAGAATTTGGCACCACATTGGCAGAATATACTTCAGTCATCTGCTACAATCTCACTATTTCTACTCACTATACTACTCCCCCCTGAACTGATAGAGAGACTTACTTCATATTAGGAGCTTGGTATTTGAAGTAAGAATATGTAGAAGGAAATACAAAGCTATTCTAACATCAAACAACGTTACTCTAATGTACAAAGAAACAAAGACTGTATTTTCCGTGTACTTAAATGAGTTAGGTGTCCAACATAAAAATAAAATCTGAAAATCCTTTTGGAAATTACAGCCTATAGATCTATTAAATGCTGTAAAGCAAGATAATTAAAATTGAAACAATATTGGATGTTTAAGAATTGATTGTAAATTAAGAACCACAGGCTTTTTCTTCTCATGGATAAGAAAATCAATCAGGCTTTCTCGATTTTCTTTTGAAAGTAGTAGGGTGAATATATGACAAACTAATATTGTTGATGATCTACTAAACAAATTTATAACTAGTCTATCAATTTCAGATGATTTATTTGTAAAATGAGCATAATCAGAATTATGTAGTTTGTCACTGTATACTATTAGAGACTATGGGTTGGTTTCATGGGCTCTGTAAAAGAATTTGCATTGTATTTGTGAACTTTCAAAGAATATTTACTCAATCATCCACCATTTAATTTAAAAAAAAAAAAAAAGAAAAAAAAGAAAAAAGACTGGAAGAGGTATGCATAGCATATTTCATATTTAATGAAGAAAAAAAAAAAAATCTATTTACCAAGGTATTTTGCTTTAAAATTACTAGGTGTCCTTACTGCTATCTGAAGAAAGAAATTTATAAGTAGTTCACTATAATAGTATAATCACAGAAAGACAGACCTGTTGAGGTTGGAAGGAGCCCCTAGAAATCATTTAATCCAACTCTGCTGCTCAAAGCAGGGCCACCAAGAGAAGGTTGCTCAGGGCTGTGTCCAGAAGGGTTTTAAGTGTCTCCAAGGGTGGAGCCTCCACAACCTCTCTAGGTAACCTGTTCAGTGTTCAATCACTGTTACAGCAAAAGAGTTTTTTTCTTATATTTAAATGGAATTTTCTGTATGTCAGTTTGTGCCCATTGCCTCTTAGCCTTTCACTAGGAACCACTGAGAAGGATGTCTCTCCATCTGCTTTACTCCCTCTTCACACCCATCAAGTAATTATACACATTAGGTAAGATCCCCCTGAGCCTTCTCTTCTCCAGACTAAACATTCCCAGCTCTTTCAGCTTCTCTGTGTAGCTCACATGCTCCAAGCCCTTCAGCATCTTTGTGGCCCTTCCCTGCACTCACACCAGTGTGTCAGTATGCCTCTTGTACCAGGGAGCCCAGCACTGGACCCAGGACTGCAGCTGTATCCTCCCCAGTTCTGAGGAGAACAGAAGGATCACACCCTTCACCCCACAGGTCATGTGATTCAGTTCCTCATGCTGGCTAGGAGAAGCTGTTGGCCTTCCTTGTTGCAAGGGCACATTACTGGCTCTTTTTCAATAACTGTCCAGCAGAAGCTGCAGATCCTTTTCTGCAAAGGAATTAGAAAAGAACTTCCATTTTCCTCATGGTGCTCATAAACTTCGTTGTTTAAACTACAAAATTATATTTTAGAGTCCCTTTTCTGACTTCAATGAAATTTCTGTTGAAGACCACTTGGCCCTGTATATTTTTGTTACATTAATAGATGAATTAAACATTAATAATGATACAAGTATTATATATATTTTTTTATATATTATATATATACAGTAAAACGCAGGAAAAAATTAATATGGTCTCCCAGATTACGTGAAGTTTTTTCTCCAGAATGTAGTAACTCAAACAATGTAAATAGAATATTGACAGTGCAAGGCTTGTGTGACAGGAAGTTGTGAGAAGTCACAATAAATTATCCATCTACTTAATATGAAATATCACAAAGACATATTGCAGTAGTTTGCTTGCCCTATTCCACATTTGTCTGTGTCTTCTTTTGATTGCACAGATTGTTTATGGGTTTATCACTGCAGTTCCAGAACACTTGATCTATCTTTTTCAGTTTGTACAGAGTAGTTACTAGGCAAAATATTATTGTCATATAATCAATGAAAAATTGACAGTAGTTTTGCTTCTTGTTCAGCTATAACCTGAGGTTGGAGTATTGTTTGCATCCCATGAGTAAGATTAGTTCTGCTACCATCCTTGGTGGCAAATGAATACTGAAAATAAATCAAAATAAACAATCATAAAATATATAGCTAAACTTCAGATACTTGGAAATACATTTATAAAGAGTTATACATTATCTATGAAAATAGCTGTCCAAACCCTCCTTTCATTTGGTCTTCCACAAGCCAGTTAAAATCAATGAAATTAGAAGAATGTGAAAGAATATTTTGCCCTTAAGCCTTTAAAATGCTCACATTGGTAATCAGGATAATCTGGGGAGTTAGTAGTGGGGGCCACATTCTTTTGTAAGAAAACCACAGCCCTATAGTAAGAAGGGTAACTAAAAAATATTAAATGCACTTCATGTGTGACTGGACCGTGTGCATCAGTCCTTAGCAGATGGAAGACAGAACAGTTATGGTTTTGGCTGGGACAGAGTTAATTTTCTTCGTAGAGGCTCACACAATGCTGTGTTTGGGATTTTTGACGAAAATAGTGGTGATGTTTTTGGTTGTTGCAGAGCAGTATTGACATAGAGCCAAGGACTTTTTTGCTTCTTGTGCTGCCCTGCCAGCGAGGAGGCTGGGGGTGCACAAGGAGCTGGGAGGAGACACAGACAGGACAGGTGACCCAGACTGACCAAAGGGATGTCTCATACCATGTGGCATAATGCTCAGCAATAAAAGCTGGGGTAAAGAAGGAGGAAGGGGGGGACGTTTGGAGTGATGGCATTTGTCTTCCCAAGAAACCAGTATGCGTGATGAGCCCTGCTTTCCTGGCAGTGGCTGAACACCTGCCTGCCCATGGGAAGTAGCGAATTAATTCCTTGTTTTGCTTTGCTTGCATGCACAGCTTTTGCTTTCCCTAGCAAACTGTCTTTATCTCAACCCATGAGTTCTTGCACTTTTACCTTTCTGATTCTCTCCCCCATCCCTCCTGGGAAGAGTAAGCGAGTGGCTGTGTGGCACTTAGCTTCCTGCCGGGGCTAAACCACAACAAGATCACATATTTATATATATGCTTGAAGAGAGAGAAAATAACTGAAAATAAGACAGCCTGGCAACAAGTGTCAAAATGGTAAAACTTAGGAAGTGTAGAAAATGTTCAATTTTGGCCTTGCATAAAATGAGAAGCATGGTATCCTTCTGTGACTATAGAGGGAAGATGAATAAGACAAGGTAGAAGCATAAAGTAAGTGAGTGTTTGACAGAAAAATGATAGCTGGAAGCCATGAGTGGTTGAAAGGAACCAAAAAGTGTGTAGAAAGAGGGTGAAATAGATAGAGTAATGTTGGAAGGAGAAGGAAAGGATAATACAACCAAAAGAGATACTGAAAAAAGAAACAGAAGTCATGGGCAAGATCCATCAAGGTACACTAAGGGAAACATTTATTTTAAAAAAAAAAAAAAACCAACAACTTTTAAAGGTTCTGTTCTGTTATTTAATTCAGATCCAGAAGAGATGCCAGATCCCTACCTCTGTGGGAGCCACAAAAAATCAGAAAAATTGCCTATAAACTAAAGAAAAAAAAAGAAAAAAAAAGCTGAATTCCACAGTTTTTAGCAAAAAAATGACTATTATCATGAACTATTTGAACAGTGCTATCACTCTAGCAGTGCTGATAAGTGGACAAAGAGCCCAGCATATAGAAAATAAAGAAGAATAAACTATATGTATATACACACATGCACTTAGTTTTATATATATACGTGTTTATGTAAATACTAACTGTATCCATTGATCTTCAGTCTAACAATGATAAGATTATAGTGGTTAGAATGACACTTTTCTGGAGAAATGGGAAAGAAGAATAATCTGAGAGAGAGAGAGAGAAGCAACGTAAGAGAGAGAAGCAAAATAAATTCAGATCATGTCTGGTAATCCATGGTTTCCCATTCTCTGAAGATGACTCATCTGGGTGACTTCAGAGCAGAACTGGGTTGCGCCAACAAAAGATTTTATGTAAAAGAGGAAAGTATAAATTGAGAAAGTAGTGAAACCAAAACCTTCTCATCTTTAGAAAAGATGAGACTCGTGGACTTCAAATTTATATTCCTTTTCTCATTGCAACCATTGTCATGAGGACAGATTCATGTTGTGACATGCTGTGTTCTCATTATATCCTTTGCCAAAGAAACAAAATCAATATCTCATGCATTTTGCAAAGCAAGTGTACCTAATGATGGCTGTGGAATACACAGCTAATCTAAGTAAGAACAACTAAATAAACTATTAGGTACATTAGACCACTGTCTTTTCTATACCCTAATAGTTATTAAAATTGCAGTACCTTGTTCTTGTAATAAAGATTACAGCAAAGATGAAATATAACATACAGTACCTTGAGCTCATTTTTATAACAATAATTGTAACGAAAGAATGTAGTGGTAACACATTTTTAAAGTTCAGCTTTCATTATAATTGGGAAGAATAAATTTTGGACTCCATCCCAGATGGCTCACAACAATCTTCTGGTAAAAAAGACACACAGGTAAGAACTGTTCTTAGGAAACCAGTTTATGAAGCCACAGTGAGTTTTGTTATGCACTTCTGAGGGCTGACAATAATTAAAGTAAAATAAAGGAATTTGGAACACAAAATTCGAAAATTACAAAGATGTGACATGCACAAAGGTGTACCAAAAGAAAATCGACAGAAACAGAATAATTATGATTTGGACTTAAATTTTTATCTAAAGTCAGCAAAATGAACTGTCATTGAATTTGATGAGAGCGAGATCTGACTAATTGATCTTCCAGTTTGTAATCAATTGTCCTGGTTATGGCTGGGATAGAGTTAATTTTCATCCTAGAGGCTGGTATGGTGCTGTGTTTTGGGTTTAAGATGACAACAATGATGATAACACACCAATGTTTTAGTTGTTGCTGAGCAGCACTTACTCAGAGCCAAGGACTTTTCAGCTTCTCCTTCTGCCCTGCCAGTGAGGGGGCTGGGGGTTCACAAGAAGCTGGGAGGGGACAAAATTAGTATAGCTGACCCAGTCTGGCCAAAGGGATATTCCATAACATATGACATCATGCTGAACAATGAAACTGGGGAGAGTAGTCCAGGGGGGTGGGTGCCACAGCTCGGGGTCTGGCTCGGCATCGGTCAGCAGGTGGTGAGAAATTGCATTGGGCATCACTTACTTTGTATATTATTTTATTATTATTA
>VXAL01017786.1:25860-38307 GCA_013399475.1 Chauna torquata | reverse complement strand
CAAGGTGCTGCACCTTGGTCAGGGCAATCCCAGACATGAGTACAGACTGTGAGAAGAATTCCTTGAGAGCAGCCCTGCGGAGGAGGACTTGAGGGTTCTAATGGATGAAAAGCTTGACATGAGCCAGCAGTGCGCACTCGCAGCCCAGAAGGCCAACTGTATCCTGGGCTGCATCAACAGAGGTGTGGCCAGCAGGTCAAGGGAGGTGATTGTCCCCCTCTACTCTGCCCTCATGAGGCCCCACCTGGAGTTCTGCATCCAGGTCTGGGGCTCCCAGCACGCAAAAGACATGGACGCATTGGAGCAGGTCCAGAGGAGGGCCACAAAGATGATCAGAGGGCTGGAGCACCTCTCCTATGAAGAAAGGCTGGGTGAGCTAGGGATGTTCAACCTGGAGAAGAGAAGGCTCCAGGAAGACCTCACTGCAGCCTTTCAGTACTTGAAGGTTGCTTATAAAAAGGATGCAGAGGGACTCTTTACATGGGCAGATGGTGATAGGACAAGGTAAAATGGTTTTAAACTAAAGGAGGGGAGATTTAGATTGGGTGTTTGGAGGAAATTCTTTACTCAGAGTGTGGTAAGGCACCAGAACAGGTTGCCCAGAGAAGTTGTGGATGCCCCATCCCTGGATGTGTTCAAGGCCAGGTTGGATGGGGCCCTGAGCAACATGATCTAGTGGATGGCAACCCTGCTCATGGCAGGGGGGTTGGAACTAGATGATCATTGTGGTTCCTTCCAACTCATACCATTCTATGATCCTATGATTTTAATTGCAAATACCCCTTTTGATATAGGATGTCACCGGCATACATCATTTTTAGTAAAAACAAAGATGACCAAAGGAGGACCCTTCAATGCCCTTCTGCTTTGCTTGGAGCAACTATGAAGAACATGTTCTGCAATACTTCTGACACCTTTTATATTAACTGTCTCATAAAACAACAACACCTTGAGTAAAACAGTGTCTCCTATTCTCAAGACATCTGGCCTGATTTCAACCAACTGACCAACCAACAGACACATAACCTTGTCCAGCTTACTAATTGGTAAGCTAAGTGAGGTAAAGCAATAGGATAACAATAAAGCAACAAGGGAAGAGAAAGAGTGTATCTCATCTTCCAAATTCATCATGTTATCCCTAACACTTTGTTCCCCATTTATGTATGCTGTATCCTAAAGTATTGTTTCATATGTTCAGAAACAAACAAGGCCCATATACTGAAGAACAGCTTTCTAACTAAATATTATGTGTTATTCTACAGTCACTTAAATTCTTTGTATCTCTGTAACTACAAATGAAATAGATTCCTAAACAGATTGTAAGTAATCTAAAATTTTATCATTCATGGATGTTTCTTGATGCTTACTATTTTGAAGTCATAGAGCTCACATTTTAATGACAATGAAAATTGTGTCCATGTTAAATTGCCACAATCCTCCCTCCCAACCTGAAGATAACTCAGACTTATTTTGCAATGATCATCCCACTAAGTTCAGGTGAAATTTTTGTCCCCCTCTTCGTCTGCCCCTACAGTTATTCCAGTTAAAATAGAACCCATTTCTCAGGTGTACTTGTTTTTCATGACAGAATATTATGTTTGCTCACACACTGCTGGGGTGGTATTATGCCAGATTCTTGGTACAATGATAATACTAATGCTTCATTCCTGTGTATAACTGAGTGGAAAGCTTACCTGCATGCAAACTAATGGATCAGACTGTGATGCAAACATGGATGAAACCATATCTGGGTTTTTAACATGTAAGTTTTAACACTGTCATTCACTGTCAATGAAAGAGTGATATCCAGTCTAATTGTATTGGCTTACGTTGTCTTAGTTAGAGATTGCTCAGGAGACCTTGAGAACTGTTGAAAGCAGAACAAGTTTCTCAAACAAAACATCTACAGTAATATTTCAGTAAAAAAAGACTACAAACTACTGAGCAGAAGGTGGAAGTTTGACCTTTAGAGAGGCACATCTGACTTTCATTATGGAAGGCACTCGTCACCCGACCAGTGACAAGAAGTCAATATCCTATTAACTTTTTACTTCAAAGCATTTGCAACTTGGAATCATCAGTTTCATCTATGATAAAAATTGGCAATTGATGGTAATCATCTTTTTACCATTATTTTCCCTTACAAGTCAAGGAGAAAAACAATAAAATACTTTATTCCTGTGAATGTCATTTTCTTATTTAGATAAAATAGATAAGTTGCCTTTTTAGTATAAAATAAAAAGAGGGAGTTATTATTCTACAAAGAGTAGTATCCATAAAACAAGGTAAGCATGTCTTTTCATGTTCATTTTCATATTGCTTCTTCAGATTCATTTCCTTAATTTTCAAACATATTTTCTTCAATTTACCTGTCCTCAGTGTTGCTTAAAAGGTGACAACACCACAGTCAAGGATATTCGCTTCTTGAAATAATTTATTAAAATGAAGCAGTAATACTAATGAGAATCAGAGAAACACTTTGGCTTTAATTTTTGACAAGAAATAAACTGAGAAAACGTAAGCAATCTTTAGAGTGCTGTCTCCACTTAGATTGGATCTCACAAGATATGACTTTCTTTTTTTTGTTGTTAAACAGTTGTCTTAGCCTTTTGGGCTTTGCCAATAAATGACAATTTTTTGCCTTCAGACACTTACTCAAATGAAAATCTGCTGAGCATTTTATTCTGAAAACTGCCTAACTTCTTTTCCCTGGCTTCACTGAATGCCAGGAAAACTCAGAACCTTAACACATTATGAATTGAATACAAACCAATGCTATGGGTTTTTTATTAATTTGTCAAGTCTGACTCAAGTTCACATCCCAAGATACCTTCTAGAAGAACAGACACTGAATGTAACAATATTTTCTCTGCCTTAATGGTAAGATCCTGGTAGAAAGATTAGACAAGTCTGTAGAATCACCAAAGACTCTTTCACATACTCATGAAGAAGAACATCTGTCTCAGGAAATCCTTAACTTGCTGATTGCCAGAAAATGGGAGTTAGTATAACTGAGAGTTATTCATCTTGAACCTGTTTATAATAGGTTGTTGCTGTGGCTGTTGTTTTGCAAAGCACCAAATAGTAGCTTGACTTGGAAGGAGGCCTTAAGACAAGCTTTTGATCTGATTAAGTAGCAACATTCTTGTGTACTCCCACTGTCACATTTTGATCATGTGTACTAAAGATCACATAAGAATGAAACCAGATGAAATGTGTAGATAAATTATGAATGACAAAGCTTAATATGATGTAAAGTATTTGAAATCAGGCTTAATGTAATTTCTATGTAAATATTCAGAATGCTTCCTAGAAAAGCGGTAGTCTTACAATCCAAGAACAAGCCTCTAAGAAGGACTTACTTATCCAAAACAGACCGTAATGATTGTTTGAAAGATTCAGCACTAAATTATGATCAAAAGACTTCTAGTCACCGAGCTTCTGCTCATCACAGAATTTAATATAAACATTCCTTTCATTCCTACAGTTCTCCATTTTACCCACACCAGCGGCAGTTTCACCTGGCCAGGTAGACTCCAAATTAAATCCTACTGGCATCCAAGAGCAAAACCGAAGTCATGCACAAACCATGTAATTCACATGTAGACATTTATATGCAGACATAAGCATCTACATTTTTTAATATGTAAATTAATCCCACTGCAAGTGAATAAAAACCTGATGTTGCACCAACCACAAATTGCCAAGTCCTAAAAGAAAAATCTGCAAGCAAGTAAAATGTTCTTAAAATATGCCTTTTCAACAACAAGATCATAAATTTACTACGTTTTGAGAGTATTAGTTTGTTTTCCATGGGGGAAGCAATATCTTGAAACACCAGGCAGTGTTTAAAAACACTGTGATTCCATTGAACTTTAATCTCCTCAACATACACTATATCCAGGTAAGAAGGAAAATGCTAAATAGAATATACTGTAGAAAGCTTGTAATTTTAAAATAATAGTTTTTCCATTGAACAACGTTCCAAGGTGAATAAGTTTGTTTTACCATGACACATTTTCCCTTATAAAATTGTGAAAGAGCATTATGAGAACATTTATTATTTAATATTTGTATTGCAGTAATAGCTATACCTTGGATATGAGGAATCAAGGTCCCACTGAGCAAACACATTTTAACAAAAGTAATTCTTCCTCATAAAGTTTCAAGTCCAAAATCCAACAGTACAATCATATTTAGGAGAGCTTATTACAAAAATCAGGATATCCATCCAATAGTTTAAGAATTTGACTTTTTTGTTGTTTTGTTTTTGTTTGTTTTGTTTTTGTTTTTTCTCTCTGTATTCAGGGTAAAAAAAAAAGTCAAATCACATATATATGCCTAGCAGAGAGATTTCTTAAAAGAAACCAGAACTTTTGTATCTTCTACTCAAATCAAGTATACCTGCATTCTAAATTGGCTATATTTTACTTAGATCTGCTAAACCAAACTTTCAGGAAATATCATTGATAAGTCTGTTCCTGCCTTATTTTTCCTAACAGCTTATCTCTCATATCAGAATATGCATACCACGTTTTTATCTAATAGCCTGTCTTCCCCAAAAATACTTGTATCATGAACTCTGTTGAGGTTCTTCTTTGTTCATGTGTGAATTTGTAGTAGTACCAAATTTTATTTTATTTCTTGCAAGTTATTAACTGAGTTATTTTGAAATGAATAATTCTAGTTTTCAGTTTCATATAGGTAGACTTTCCAATGTGTACACATTCCTGAGTGCAATTATATCCACAAGAAATATTTCAAAATCATCTGAACACCTCACTAGGTATCACAGAAGTTGTGATTTAAATTATTATTTATGCAAAACGTTTTTATGAAATTCTTTACATGCACAAGAGATATCTCTAGAAAACCAAGTGTACAACAAAACAAAATAACATTTTTACTTTGTTTTGAAATCTCAGAATCACATTTTCTAAAACTTTAAGGGTGAGGACATCAGGACAGGGCTGAAGTCAAATGCTTAAAACTTAGTCTTTAGGTTAGACACCCAGAAGACAACACCCAAAAGCAATGTTCACTCCTTTTAACTTTTGACAAGCTTGATCTACTTGCAGAAGTGAAACATAAAATTATTTAAATCCATAAAATTAGTAAAAATAAGTAATGGAAGCCTGTGTCTTGAACTATTGGCTTTTACAGCACTAATACAAAAAGAGGAGCACAGTGCTTCTGTAGACACTTTGGGATACTTGGGATATCTACTAGATACTTTGAGTGTTAGCAAAACTTCTGAAGACTACAACAATATCTTAAAACACACTGCATCCCAATAAAGAGATTCCCACATGCAGGAAGTAAATCTTGAAAACTCAAAGTCATTAAGGCTCTGACTGCAGTACAATACATCATTTGTCTCATATGATGTTGTGGTTTAGCCCTGGTAGGCAGCTAAGTGCCACACAGCCGCTCGCTCACTCTCCCCGGGTGGGATGGGGAGAGAATCAGAAAGGTAAAAGTGTGAGAACTCATGGGTTGAGATAAAGACAGTTTACTAGGGAAAGCAGAGGCAGCGCGCGCAAGCAAAGCAAAACAAGGAATTAATTCGCTACTTCGCATGGGCAGGCAGGTGTTCAGCCACTGCCAGGAAAGCAGGGCTCATCACATGTAATGGTTTCTTGGGAAGACAAACGCCATCACTCCGAACGTCTCCCCCCCTTCCTCCTTCTTTACCCCAACTTTTATGGCTGAGCATGATGTCATATGGTGTGGAATATCCCTTTGGTCAGTCTGGGTCACCTGCCCTGGCTATATCTCCTCCCAGCTCCTTGTGCACCCCCAGCCTCCTCGCTGATAGGGCAGCACAAGAAGCAAAAAAGTCCTTGGCTCTATGTCAATACTGCTCTGCAACAACCAAAAACATCACCACTATTTTCGTCAAAAATCCCAAACACAGCATTGTGTGAGCCTCTACGAAGAAAATTAACTCTGTCCTAGCCAAAACCATGACATATGACAATTTGGAACATAAGAAAAATTAGAAAATATAGAATTTTTAACATGGAATGCATAAAAGCCCACAGTCTGTTTTTAACTACTGGTAAGCAAACCAAATAAAAGCTAATGGGAGCCTTCACAAAAGTCATAAGGCTGAATTTGTCTCAGAACCATAAATGAAACATGTTTATATAACTTACCTAATAATTTTAAAATAATATTGGAAAAAATAATAGCAATAACAAAAACAAACCAACAGTATCCAGGCTAGCTTAATAGTGAAATCTTTTCTATTTGTACCAGCATAACATTTTTCAAAACTAATCACCAAGGACAACTTCAGGCCTACTAATCATCAAGCGCTGGTTAATAGTCTATTTAACTCCAATTGAAATTAATGTAGCTTCCAGTCACCCTTGTAACAGCCATCATCAAATCAGAAGGCAATGATTACGACAGGTCATATTTTTGAAAATGAGTTCCCACAAATATATAAACATAAAATACTGGAAGAACAACAGTAACAGGTGATAGACATGACCTTGGCTTCAAGCAGAAAACTCTCAGCAGAAACACATTTACTTAGAATTGTGTCTTTAAATTGAACTTTGCACTCTCTCATTCTGAACCATTCACATGAAGATCTTAATCATTTACTTACTTGCTCATATAGGCCCCAGTTTCTTGGGCTCGAGTATAGTTCGTTACTCGTTCGTAAGCAGAAATATTTTCTTTTTTTATTCCATAGCTTATTAGCTTCTGTCAATGGTAAGAATATTAAAATGTATTTCAGAAATCATCAATAAAATGCATCTCCATGGGCTGATCCTGTGAATTTCATGAAGCTCGGCACAACCTACCAGCTAGTAAGTTTATGGCCTTTGTCCAGAAACTTATATAAAATTTTCATGAAGTCTGCTAGCTTAAATTTTCAAGAAAATCTCTCATTTATTCCTAGGAAAAGGACTCATCTCTCTTTGTAAAAACCTTTACTCCACTTTTTTTATTTAGTTGTTAGATCCCTTCCCCTTAGACACACTTTGATTCAAGTACATTGTTGAATATATGCAGGTCTTTCAACATGATCTCAATGCTGTCTTCACCACTGCAGTGTAATTGTGAACTGCCAAGGAGGCCAAATGCCCTTTACTGCAACTGGACTCCAAGCTGCCCAGTATCTGAATACTGAAGAAAGGGATAAAAAGATGAATTTTAGCATAGCACGTTCAAACCCTGAACTGCCACTTTACTCTCTGAATTGGATATCACCAGAGCATGTCATGTTCTACTAATACTCCCATTGCGAGTGATAATGGTGTTACAGCTGCTCCAATGCTGAATTAATTCACTAGGAGTCCTCTGAAACCCATGCACTGGGAGAACAACATGAGATTTTCTTTCCCCAATAATCTCTCACAGGAAAAAGAGTGATCTGGCATCAACAGCTTCCTTAATAAGCAAGACTGCTTTTCTGAGAAAATCTCTCACGTGATCAGATAGCACTGAATCACCTCACCTTCTCTTATTTAAAATAAAAATATACAAACAAAAAAAAAAGCCAGCAAATACACTAAAAAAAAAAAAAACACTTTGTCATATAGTATCAGACCTCTCACTCTCAAATTATAAATTGATTGACTTGTAAAGGTTTAACAGACTGTTCTTACTCTTTATTCAGTAGCACAGATATATAAAGCTGAGCAAAACCAATTTTCTGTCAATTTATGACAATGGTTAACTTTTGGAGGGAAACGAAGCAGAGAAAGAATTTTTAAAAAAAAATCCAATTAAACTTGTGAAAAATATAATGTGTTGCAGAATGTCAAAAAAGAAACAGTTTCATTGTATAAAATCTATTTGTTTTATTCAACTGAAAAACTTTTTTTTTTTTTTAAATTTACTCTTTGGGGAGTGTTTTTATTGTTATTTTTGAATGACTAGAACTTGTATTCCTTCTGTTCTCCAAACATTTTTGTCAAAAGTGAAAACAATTAATAGAACAAAATATTTCATTATTAATTAAAATCAGAAATCATTTTAAGCCAGTAAGTTGTTTGAAATTAATATTTCAGTACTGCTGAGTCTGTGTTTTTACTTAAGAGAAAAGCTTACATGAAAAAAATTGTATATGTCTAATATCACTCTAACAGAAGAAAAGATATGCTGACTTAATATATGCAGCCAAGGGTGTTTGCACACAATGTGAGCCAAAGAAAAATTTAGCCCTTTAGGTTAAGTTTTTGTTCTTGTAGTCGGAAGAACTATTTGTGTTTGGCAGCAATCCAGACATAAGCAATGGGACTGTACAGCAGGGTTGGAGACTATAGGTCTCCAGAAGAACAGGTGGAATGCTTGAAAAGCAGAATTTGCTGCTAAAGTAGTGTATTTCTGTACCAGCTTGTAATGACAGTGTAATTAGCTATGGCTACATACAAGTAGAGGGATTATCATCTTCAGCTGTGTAGCTAACACTGTCAAGTTTGCTACTCTTAAAATTCTAAAGGTATCAGTCAAACTAGCAGAGATTGTTGTTATCTGTGAGTAAGTAGTAGGCTTTCAGAGCAGGTTGGATATAATGTATATACATTGATAGATTTTATAGTATTTGTCCATGTGTTCAGGCACATAGATACAGTTTTTCTGAAATAACTTAAATATTTGCAGTGAATATGTTTATCTTTTTATAGTTTTGATGATTTTTCTGTTGTTGTGCATGCTGTTTGTGGAACTAGCTCATCATGAGACAAGCTACCTGGAAATTTACAAGTGAAGGCAAGTGACTTTCAAGTTCTAAACTTCATTGTCTTTATTTTTTTTAAACCAAATATATTTTTTTCTGTAAGTAGCTAAGCCCTCCCAAATAAATATGTTCAGCCCTTCCAAATAAATCACAGAGGACACAAAGAGAAAAAAAAAAAAAAGCATAGAAAATTTCAGCTATTACAGTGAGCTTTTCAAAACGCTTACAGCAAGAGCAGCCAGAAAACAAATAAATGGAAGTTGCAACAAAAGTTGAACTTGTTGGTGCCTGTTGTCTGACACCATCACAAGTTCATTCAGAATTCTTTCAATCATTAAGCAGAGATGTATAATGCAAAATAGTTACCAAAAAAACAAGAATCTTTTGGAACCCTCCTAAGCTAATTTGTATCATGTGGCCCTTAAAATGTTCCAGATATAAAACCATGATTTCACAACTCAGAAAGCAAATTGGACTTTTTCTGACAAGTTGAAGTAATTCTAAACACCTACTAAATTATAACAGTAAACAGAAATGCTACACTGCGTTCTTGCAAATTTCAAGTATACAGAGACACATTTCTTGCCTGACTGCTTATGTAAAATACAAGCCACCACGTACCTTAAAATCATATATTTCTAACTAAAAGGCAAAATGCTACTAGAAGTCCTATGATCAACACTCCAGAAATATTGACTACGCTGTCATAGTCTCCAGTGTTTGTAATGCATCTACCCATTTTTTTCTTAGGCATCACCTCAAGCCAAAACTAAACATGTTGTCTTGATTTACTTTTTTTCATGTTACACCAGCAAGAATAAAATTTGTTCCACCACTTAGAAGTATACCTGTTTAAAATACACATAAAGGAACTCAGACATCATGTAGAAATACATAGGTTTTAAGGCATGATATGGATATTAAAACCCGGTGGAATAACTTTAGGCTACAACCTTATATCAGTTTTTTAAAAATCTCCACTCATTTCCTGCCTACATTTTATTATGGTTACAGAAACACACCTTGTCAATAATGTGCTACTGAATTCACTGTGTTAGTCTACAGAAAATAAACATAACATTTTCTCCAAACAAGTGTAGTTTCTTATGTGTCATTTGGAGGCAGTAAGTTCTTTGGTCCATTAAGGAAAGACCTAACTTACCTCTTTAATATACCACTAAATGGACACTCAATCAATAAAAGAACTGTAATTTACAGCTTGATCCTGTAAGGCCAGTGGCATTCTGTGTTCCCAAGCTGATGGGAACTGAGTCTTGCACATGAAGTCCCATGGCCTTGACATCAGTCAGGAGTAAGCAATAGATTGTTTAATTTTACAACTTAAATGAAGGCTAACTACAGGAGGGGCAGATAAATGACACAGGATTATTCATCAGCATAGTAGCGGAAGCAGGAACCAGATCCAGATGTCTTTATTGTCTAATCTATGTTATTACCAATAGGTAACAACAGCCTCTACCTTTTCAACTCCCTGTAAGGAGCCCAGATGCACTCAGGCACAGGATCCAGATCCAATCCCTTGGCAGTAGAAAATCTGCTGGCGAGATATCACTGTTTATTATGTGTAAAAGATGTTCTCCAAGGTGCCAACACCTGGCCAGCATGGCCCTGAAAGCGTATTGGCTGCAAAAGACTTGTAGTTGGAGCAGCCAAGAGATACAAGCATCCATCTTCCCTGTAAGAGGAAACTGCTTCTATTTATTACTTCTTCATATTTAGGATTTTATAATTCTTTTACTCATGCTTCAGAGATCTATCCTTCCTCACGAGCTCTCACATACCTATGCTCCTTTTTTTTTTCCCTCTTCTTTTTTTTCTTCCTGCCTGTTCTGGTGGCCTCTGAAAAACTCACAGACTTAAGTAAGGAGTAAAGAATTACTGTTTAAAGGAAGAGCTCAGACTTAGGACACTGGCAAGCTCAATGCAGTTGTTTACCTGCTGCTTCTCCTGTTTCTTTGTAGGCTTCAGTCTACTTTAGCCTTTCACTTCCTTACTGGTCTTGTCTTTTCTTTTCTGTAGAAACAGTCTTGCATTCCTTCTTCTCCACCCATCTCCCAGCTTTTGTTTTAATTGTCCCTAAAAAGCTAGTTCTCCACTCAAAATTGATTTAAAAATGAAATACTTTTCAAATGTACACATAGACATAATTGCAGATATTGTAGCCCAGAATAGCCATTGTGCACCTATCTGAGATGCTTAGGTTAGGAGCTGCCTCTTCAAAGATTCTATGTATCCAAAGAACAGAGAGACGCTTTGAGAACCCACCAGCTATGTGACTCAGTCTTTGGAGCTGCTTCATTTTCTGTTTACCTTAGGGGGAACCATGAGCGTGATTGTGCAGTAACACAGTGCTTCTGGCAGCGCCTCAATCAGCTTGGAGGAATCTGAGATCATTTATAGATAAATGACATATTGAGAGATAGATACATGGTGCCATATTTTCAAAATAGTGTCTCGCTTCTGATACTCTCACTGGTCCCCTGCAGTGCGATAGCAGAATTCTTGTAGGTCAGTTTATCCATCTGAGCTGAAACTTGCCTGGGTATGTTCTAAGTGCAGTTGCCTTCCTCATGCCCACCACCAAAGCCAGCTCTAAAAAGCATTCAAACTAATCTTTCTCCAGAAATCTGCCCTGATAAAACATGTTTGTTTCTCATTACCAAATGCAGAGATTAGAGTGAAAAAAAGTAAGCTTGGGTACTTTTCAAATACAACTGCACTACAACAGTAGCAACCATACACCATTTCTTCAGAGACTGAACGCTTGCTTGCATTCTAATGGCAGAGTTTGTAAGAGCGTGTGTAACATTGCCATCTAGTGCCTTCAGCCGTAACAACGTGTTTTAACAAACACGTATGCCCAGCCACCTCCAGTAATAATAACCTTCCTTCTTCCAGCTCTCGGCAATTTATTATTTGGCACTCGTATTTATTATACCTTGTCCTACATTTAAATTGGAATTGCATGAGAACCTTTTGAAAGGGCAACTAACCCACTTTAAAGGACTGACAGTAAATAAATAAGGCCGTTATTGGAAGATGCTAGGAATAAGCTCATAACACTTCCAAAACAACCAACCAAACAAACAAACAAAACAAAAAAAAGTTTCGTTTTTCTTACAGTTTTTCTTACAGGTTGCATGTTACAATTTAGAAGTATTTTCACTAAAGGTTTTATGTTTTCACCAAAACAAATGTAGCTTCTGGGGAGTGTTTCAGCTGCATAGAACAGCCTATTTTCAAGAAGGAAAAATTTGTGACTCAAAGGAACTTGAATATTAGGCAGTAGTGGCACCAGTATTTTGACAGGAGCAAGCTGAAAAGGGGATGTACAACCATTTCATACACATGGAAATTCATCTTTTGAATGTCAATTAATCTCATGCTTAAGATACAATGGGACTTCGGATAAATGTAGGTTCGATGAGATCGAGCAGATCCTCTATTATCTGCAGGATAGACAAAACCTGCAGAGCCACTTTAGTCTAGATACTTAATTTTAGACAGGCAAATTTAGATGAGCAGGTTTCCACCCAGGAATTTATATCAATTTTAGGCAATTTTAGGTCAACAGATCCAGTTTGGAACAAGAGGAAGGTTGTCTGCACAGTGTTGGAAAGGTGTACACATGTTCTTACCTCTTATTCCTTCCTCAATATTCCATCTCAGCACTCAATTTATTGAGCAGTTTGGGTGGTTCCTTGTTTTCCAGAAGTAGCAAGCTTTCC
>VXAL01017785.1:36566-58444 GCA_013399475.1 Chauna torquata | reverse complement strand
GATGATACATACTCCTCGTTCCTGTACATTGTACCACACTACTTCTTTACAATCGTATATCACTTCAGCATGTAACCCTACAGTACCACCCCCTTCCTAATTCAGCTCACTGCCTCAAAATAAAGTTCAGAGTAGAGAAAAAAAGATCTTCATCATGAATCAGAAAGGATTTAAAAAAAAAAAAAAATTGGAAGGATCAGTAAGGAAGTGCACCATATTTTCCTTTTTTTTTTTTTCCCCCTAGCTTTNTTTTTTTTTCCCTAGCTTTTTCACTAGGAATATTATACAGTCAGCTTTCTCCATCAATCCTAGAGAGCTGCAACTCCAAACACAAGGTGAATAGAATCCAAATATCTTACTTTCAATTAATTAGGGCTACAGAAGGTCATTACCTCTAGCTCCATTGAAAAGTGCAACAGACTAAAACTTGATAAAAGCTGTGCATTCCAGTCTTTATCTGGAAAGGTAAATCTTTTGGGTAACTATTAAATAGTGCATAGAGTGGATTGCACATGTTCTCTTTCATTTTTACAGGCAACAGGATTTGATGTAATTAAAAATATAAGATGGGATGTGTAAAGAAAATTATGGAGAATAGCCATGAAAATGATCATTTTAAAGCTGTTTTCAGAAAGCAATGTTTTAAAAATGGGGGCATATTCTGACCTCAGTGTAAACTCAAGGCCACTGCACTCACCTTTGGCTGATCCACATTTGCACTGGAGAGTAAAAAGGAGATCAACAACTGGAACTAGGGTTCACTGCAGCAGCACCTCCCCAGTGCAGTCACAGGCTGATTCCTCTCGTTACTTTGTCATTATGTGAAAACCATCATCTGCTCTGTAAGAACCTCATCTGAGTTCTTTGGTGTCTCTCCTTACCTTCATTGAGGAATGATGACTTCAAAGGAAAAGCCAAAAATGGAGAAAGGCAGCAAAGTCACAAAAATGCACCAATAAAATATGTAGCACATTTGTCTTGTACGTCTTTAATTGCATGATAACTCAATTTACTGGTTCTATATGTGTCTTTAGCTAACAAAAATCCAAGTCTCAAAGGTAACAAATGTGGGAAAAAAAATAAATAAACAAACTAATTTTAGTTCCTGGGAAACTTTGACACTTTGTTACTCATTTGTTTTAGTTACTTACACAGGGCTAGGTGGAGGCTTCTGTTCTATTTCTTCTAGCATGGGATTCTTCACTTTAAAGATTAGTATGGAGTGGAACTGGCATTTTGTCTTAATGAAGGTGTGTTTCAGTTCTCTTCTGACTGCTCTTTTCTTCCTAAACACCTATACATATATTCACACACTTCTGGAAGAGGAAATCTTGCCTGAATATTCCAGTCTTATTTCATCTCAGCAAACGAGTGAGTGGGACTGAGTATTATTTCACAAGACAAAGAAAATCTGGTTAACTTTTTACAAAAATTGTTATCCTTGCATTTGTTGGAAGTTTAGGCTAAAAATTTAGCACACTTGTTGTGACTTTCAAGACACTGAGAACCTTGAGTAGCCTTCCCATGGAAATAAACACAAAAACACCTAAGCTTTGGTTGAGTTGCGTACACATAGCCACTTACTGCAAGTTGAGGTGTCTGCCTGTGGACATCTAAATTTAGATGGTTTAATCTTGAATTAACTTTTATCCTTATAGAGGTCTAGAAGTGTGACAGGTCTTTACTGCAGACTTTTAGCCATTATTCAGTTGTCTGTGATGGCCACAGACAGACATCTAGTGTCATTTCAGAGTGTCTGACACATCTGCACAGAAGGGATATGGCATACACCTGTGGGAGATGAGACTTCTTCTGGAAGTGTAGCTGCAGGCATCCCAAATGGCACTAGATGCCCATGTGTGGGCAAATGGACAACCTGCAACTCAGCTGGTCCCCTGAGTCTCTCTCTGATGATAAAGCTGATGAGTGAGGATCAGCTTTACCTCAGGATGTAAAGTATTTAATATCTGAGTCAGTCACTTAATCTGATTTAGCCAATTCAACACTCCATAAGCCTTTGAATTATACTAGGCCTGAACTCAATGAATGATGTCACCACTCATAAAAACTAGATTCAGATCCAAATGTTTATGGCATTTTCATGTGTCCAGTTAAACTCTAAGGGTAGGTGAACTCGGGTTTTGGTTCAGCTTTACTGTCCGTTTAATAACTTTTGTTCTGAAAATAAGTGTAGGTGGGTGGAAGTGTTTGCAGAAAGAGGCATAAACCAAAGGAGAATAGCACGGCAAACACAGAGCAAGTCTGCACGGGGTTCTGTACTGATGACATCTCACATGTTAGCAAGCCCCAAGCTGTTCTCTGCTGGGCGGATGCACCAGGTTGCCCAAAGACAGCACAGATATCCTTGCACAACACTCTATAGTGTCAGGTAGACATGTCTCTTGGGGGCAAATTTTGAGTGGATATAAATAGCTTCTGTGTACGGCTGATGAAGTTCGTATCCAAGGCATTCAGTGCTCTAATGTGTAAAGTGTTAAAACAAAGGAAAGTTAGGAAACACACTCCTTCTCTGCTTTTAGTTCTTTAGTTCTTTATTTTATTTTTTTTTTCTGTGTTGTGAGGTGAAGGTGAAGGGATATATACTCAGAACAACTCAAGAATAGTGATAAGAAGAAATGCACATATTAATCTAGAATTTTTTCTTTGCAAATCGACTTTAGATTTGGAAATCTGACGGCTCGTTACCTTGCCATATATCCTGTAACTTCTCTGCTGCTGTTTTGAAATTTGTATGCATTGTTTAAAGAAAAATCTTCCATTGCGATTTATTAAATGCATTAAAAGAATACGCCTGTGTAAATATATACAGTTTCTCTAAATGGGATACTCAGAATTTTCAGATTTGAAAACTGAATTTAAGGCATCTAAATAAAAAGAAATGACTTATTTCAAAGGCACTAACTGCCATAAACATATTATAAGTAGGTAGAAATTGAATTTTTATTTGATATACCTGTCTTGGAATGTTATTTACTTTTTAACAGCTTCAATTACTACACGCACATATTGTAAATCTATGGAAATGCATTAATTTAAAATCAGTATTTACCATCAGAATGTATCTTAGTGTATTAAAAACAAGAGAGGACATATCAATTCTTTCCAAGACCTAGGCCTTAGGCCATTGATGGTTTTTTTTTTTTTTGCAAAAATACTAATGTTGATGGAAATTATTTATTCATTAGATGAAAAAATTTCTTATCCACAGCAGTTTATTGTTTCTGCCAGTAGTGGTGCATATGCCTAATTTAAGACTGAGACACTGACCACTGAAATATTAAGTGGACTTATTCCAGTTGACTTTCTGCTACTCTGTTAATTTAGATTATACTACTCAGGGAAAATAAATAGCATGATTAAAGAAATCTGCTTCCATTATGTGTTAAGAAGTAGAATTTTTGCCACATGCATGGTAATAACTGATTTAGACAAGAAAAGTCAGCAAGGCAACTCTTGCTACAAAACAATTACTAGTTACTTTTTGTGACAGTAGGGGGGAAGATGTTCTTTGAGAAATAAGTGTCCAGAAGAAAAATATATTATTCCTTTCTATAAATGAAACATTTTGGTAAGAGAAAGAATATTCAGGTAAGAGAAAGAATTCCACATGCATAAAACATATCTTCACTTGACTGGCTTTTATTTTTTTTCCTTTTCTACTAAGAGATGTAGTTCCCTAAATGTAGGATGACAATGTTTTAAGACTTCTAAAAGAGAAATTTGAAGTCTCCATTCAATAATATTTCCAACCATCAGCACAGGATTAGCATGCACTATGAATGAACTTCAAAAGTGGAAAAAAAAATATTCTTAGTAGCTTAAACAGTGCAGATATTTCTCTAATATGTGTGAAGAGAACTGAGTAAAATAAGGACTATTGTAATGTAGTAGTAAATCAGTACGATACAAAATTAAGTATTTGAGTTTAATGAAATGTGGTAGTTTCAAAGATATGGACAGATAAACACCACAACCATTCTCTCACTCCCCCTCCTCAAAGGGAGAGGTGAGGAAGAAAGTATGGTAGGAAAGAAAAAGTCTCATGGGTTGAGACGATAATTTAAATGAAGGGGAAAGAAAGAGGGAGAAACAAACTAACAGACAAACAAACAAGCAAAGGCTTCACAGAAACAAAGAGAGATAGAGAAAGCAGTTATTCTCCACTTCCCATCAATGAGCAATGTTTGGCCACTTCTTGGAAAGCAGGGCCTCAATACACAATACACATAGTGGTTGTTCAGGAGGACAGCTGTTTTCATAACAAGATCCCCCACTTCTTCCCCTTTCCCAGCTTTTATTGCTGTGTGACACCATAGGGTATGGAATATCCCTTTGGTCAGTTCAGGTCAGCTGCCCTTGTGATGTCCCCTCCCAGCTGTTGCCCACCCCCAGCCTGCTGGCTTTAGGGGGTTTCAAGAGAGTCCTGATGTGGTGCCAGCACTGCTCAGCAGTAGACAAAACAGTGTGGTGATACCAGTGCTGTTCTGGCTACAAGTGCAGAGCACAGCACTGTACGGGCTGCTGTGGGGAAAGTTAACTGCATCCCAGCCAGACCCAGTACATTAAGAAAGGGATTGTTTCATCCTGTTTCTTTCTTTGTATCAAGCTTTTTTTTCACACTCATCTTTTAAAGCAGTTCCTAAAAGTAGTTTTCTGACCATTACTCTCAGTATCTGAAACAAAGTACCAATGAACATTTCTTTGATAATGTTCTGAAGTTCCTTTGACTTTGGCTATTGAGTGCAAAAAAATGAATAAAATTATATGTTGAATCTGAGCTGTGATTTTAAGTTTTGCTGAACCTAGCATTAACCAGGATTTTGTATTTTATCTTATTTCCTTGGCCAACCATTTATTTGATACAGGTACAGACTGTGGTTCAGTAGGATTCTCCCTTCATTTCATTCTGTAGAGGGTCTCTTAATTTATTCATAAATATACCTTTGCCTAGTGTATTCCAGTGATAAAGCCATGTTCTTATCTATCAGAGCAAAAAAACAGTTATATAACTTGAAACAAAATATAACTTTAACTTTTTGGTCTGTGACCTTCAAATATGTTTTGATGTTTGGTAATTTTCAGTCTTATTCTACCTATACAAGACTATAATTTATGAGCAGTTTGGGGGCATGCACCAAATAATTTTTTTATTAAAAATCATGCATTTTTATTCTTTCAAAACAGAAGATACCCACAGGCTAAAGTTTTAGTTGTCGTCACAGCTTGTTTCCCAAGATGATGTGACCTTTCTTTTCAATGTTATGGATCTATTGGTTTAATAACACTAAATCCCAGCTACATTGCATTAGCGAAGCCTGAAGAATTAACTTTATCTCAATTCAGGTTTCTCTGGTGATACCAAAAAGATAAAATTTATTAAAGTATGTAAATTATCTAATCTTATGTGATCTAAATTACAGCAATATGATCTCTTTAGTACCTGGGCACTCCAAAAATCCGAAGAAAAGCATGCTCTGGTGTTAGTTTGCTCTGTTTACATCTTACATCAAGAGTCATGAAGTTTCTACGTATTTTGTGTAAAGCCACACTAAATTAGGATTCAGAACCTGGCTTCTATTTTCATTATTTCCCTTTTAAGGACCAAAATCTAAGGTCAAAGGGATTAAATGATTTGCTCAACAATCAGGGTTTTTTTGTTGTTGTTATTTATTTATTTTCTCAAAAAAAAAAAAAAACTGGGAAAAAAAAAAGAGAGGTTCTCATTTTGGTAAATCTCTGTTAAAACATAGAGCAAAAGGATTCCTCTTTTTAAAAGGCACCAAAATTATTTATGATCAAATCCATATCAGGTATCTAATATAAACCAGAAGACCTTTTTTTTTAATTATTAATATTATTTTTAATAGCCCACTAAAGAGCACAAAGAAAGAAACTGTGGTTACTGCTGAATAGACAATGCAATAATCCTATGTAATCTCCTATTCAGCAGAGGATTTATACTAGTTAATCTGACTAATCAGTTATTACTTAGTTATTACTTATTAGATTTATCCTGATTACAAGGACAAAGATGCTGAATGGATATCATATATAATACAGGAGGAAGAAAGGATGACAGAACATTGTAGAAATCTGAAGGATACTTCATGTGTCCTTATCGTAAATTTACCATTTCCTCATTGCTTTCATTCTGTCTAAATATTGTTAGCAAATGAAACTGGATTAGGAAACATTCCCTGGCTTTGGAATCATACTAATATCTAATCATTTGCCCTGTTACTTTTCTAAAGTGATCCCTAGCTTGTTTTTGTCCAGGGACAAAATGATCTCTGCAACTATTTCCAGCCATGTGTCAGAAATTAGCATGTCAACAGGCAGTTTGCATGCAGACACTCTCTTTTCAAGTGTGAATATGGTCATTTGGTCAGGCTACGCCAGTTTTTGTTTTTGCCTTGCTTATAATGTCTGTCATTTTAATTTCTATGTCTAGCTTTCTTATATTACAATGTGCTTTGGATATTGTAATCTTTC
This sequence comes from Chauna torquata, assembly GCA_013399475.1. NCBI lineage: Eukaryota > Metazoa > Chordata > Aves > Anseriformes > Anhimidae > Chauna > Chauna torquata. Next base: position 51,931 of record VXAL01017785.1, on the reverse strand, counting down.
ATCTGCAATATTACATACCCCTCAGTTAATCCTCCTGTCCAAGGCAACTAAAAAGTGTTAAAAATATTTTGGTTCTATGTGAAGTATAAAATTTAAGGAAAATGCAGTAAGAGTTTGGATTAAGGAACAAAAGTAATTTAATATCTGAATGCTAGTGTGGAAACACAATATTGGACAATTTGTTTCCATGTAATGAAATAGTTCTTGTATTGTTGAGAGTTTCAAGGGTCTACATGCTGTGAAGTTGTGAAGTATTTAGACACTGGAAATTCAGACAAGTGTTTTAGTCAGATAAATTTTTTTTTTTTTTTTTTACTTACAATAAGCTATAAAACTTTGCCTCAGGTTGACAACTGTACATTCCGGGGAGGAAAACAGGTTGCTTCTCCTGCTATTTCCTAGAAATTTTTTCATTTGTTGACTTTCTTCTCCACTATCCTTGAGATCCATGAGTTTGTATTGTAATGAGAAAGACAGTATTTAAGATAGTGTTCTTAGGTTGGCCTTATCTTGGCTGAAAGGAAATAATAGTTTAACCATAAAAATCAGAATGAATGATCAATGAGAGCTCATGATCAATCATTCTCCAGACAATATCTGTGAACACTATTAGCTAAGGAATAAAGAAAAGGTTTCTGCATCTGGTAATTTTAATCTGAAGTCAGTATGTATTTAGCAGTTGAGTATTACAGGGCACAGCTGAAAGAGAGGGAAGGAAAAATCTTAGTAGACCAAGGAGTCTCTTTGAGGGTCTAACAACAATCAGCTCTCCTGGCTTTACTCCTACTGTTCTAGGATCATAATTTTCATCTGTTCTCTGGGTTAAACCAAGGACTATTTTCCCAATAAGTCTAGACTGTTTTAGTCTAGTCATTCCCTGGCCTCCACTGAAAGCAATAAATAAATTGAATTACCAGTTTTGTGGAATCTTATGAATTCAGTTCACTATCCCTGTGGAAGAGGAAAAAATAAAAATCCAGCAGTTCCACACAAATGGCCCAAGATATTAGTTTAAAAACTTATTTCCTGTACTGTGTCTTGAGGATTTCTTTACACTTATATACAATAATAAAAGTCTGCAACTGTTGTTGAATTCTATTCTCTTCTCTGCATGCTTAAGCTTCATCATTTCTCCTGCTGAAAAGAGGATACCTTTGGTGGTTAGCATTACATTCTCAAGCTTCTTAGCTTTAAACTCACCTTTAACAAGACCTTAATCTTTAATCCAGGAGTGACAAGGATCCTGAGGACTGAAGTGAAAGATTATAGAGAAGGGAAAGAAAACGAGGAAGGAAGGAAGAGAGTAAGAAGTCTTGATCATAGAAGCATTTCTGCACTAAATACTGAATTATGACAAGTGCTAGGGGTATTTTTACATCCAAGATCTACACATAACAGAACCATAAGGGTTATATTCTACATATTCTGAAAGCATTAGCACCAGAAAAATTCAATTTTGATTTAAAGTGAATGACAGCAATGAAGAATTGCTGTCAGACAAATGTAGAATTAAGAAAGAGAAGGATGGAAAAGAATACCTGCTTTCTTGTGATCTCATATGGGTATTTTTAAATTAGGCTGAACTATTGCCACAGATGGCCTTCAGAAATGGCTAGTTGGTGTTTTTGTATATTCCTTTTATTTGTTGTTGTAATTGTTGTTTTATTGAGTAACAGCTCACAAGTGTGGTAGGCAATTGATTGAATTTATTATCAACACAGAACAGAGGTTTTTAACTCTAAAATGTTGTCACTAAAGAGATAATTCCTTTTTTTTTTTTTCATATATAGTTTTAAAGATAGTGGGTTCATTTGCGTGAAAAATATTACCATACATTAATATCTGAAGAAAAAAGGCACCAAGATAATTATCAAGAAATTTTGTTGAGAAATTACTGTATGAAACAGGCTATTTGTGTGGCAGATTTCTAGTGGCTCTCAAAAGTCATAGGCCCTGGATTTAGGCAAGAATGGCTATAGCTGTACTTTCTGACTCCTTCCTACCTAACATTCCCATTTCTTTTAATCTTTTTTCCTTTTATTTTTTACTTTTTTCACACACATATATTTCTCTCTATTTAGGTTCTTAAACTATAATCAGATATTTCTTTTATGCATCTAAGACAAAACTTTCATATGTATACATGCATACATAAGTGCATATATACATGAATCAAGGCAAGAGGGAGAGGAATAGAGGTCTTGCTCCTCACTGGAAAATTTAAAGAATATATTCATCTCAGAATCATCTTAAGGCCTTGCATTCACCCCAAGTCAGAGATGTTCCTTCTAATTTGAAGAAATCAAGAAAAGTTACTACACATAAAAGCAGAAAAACATAATGAGTCAGACAATAAAGCTGATAAAAAGCCTGATGAATGTTTTGAAATGCTAATAATGTTGCAATGAGGATATAAGTTGCATTTATTGCATTCCTGAATTAAATACAAACATCCCCTTCAGTGGTTAAAATGGAAGTTTAGTTTCTTAAGAAAAAAAAAAAAAAACCACTCCATTTACTTTCGAAGTTGAAAGAAGTGACAAGTTATGGTTATTGTTTAAAAAAAAAATGTTTCTGCTTAACGAGGTTAGTAGAACGTACCCGTCAGCTTTCATAATTATACAACTGCATAATAGATTTGTTATTTAATTGAGAATATTTGATACATTGTATTAAAAACACAAAGCATCATGTCAAAAAGGTATTTTGGAACATAATTATAGCTTTACCGACATTTGGAATTTTTTAAATGTGAAATTCAAGCTGATGCAGAACTCCTACACACATCTTTTTAAAACGTATTTTAAAGTGTTAAAAAGGGAGTTGTGTAGTTCTTTGTTCCAATGTTAGTTTCATCCTAATTTGTTTACAGATTTCTTGTTCTAATTTTCTTTCTAACCCTATGCACAGGAGGAAATTCACTTAATAAGTGAAAAATGTATGCAAGATCTTTGCGTTATGGTCAAGTAACATTAATAGGCACTCGATATAACTTATGTGACTGTCCAGTCTAAAGCAGACAGTCCTACGTTGCTGCTATAGCCTTAAACAAAACTGGGAAGAGGGAAGAAGGATAGGTCCATAAGGCAACCAAAGCAACCAAAGTGAAACACCATGGTATGGAAGACTATGCCTTGTGCTTGGCCAAAGTCAAATGGGAGGAAGGCCAAGTGAGAGGGAGTGAAGCTTCCGTACCTCTGCCTGCTCAGCCCATTCCCTGCATGAGGAAATTTACTCCCTCATTTCCTTTACTATTTATGGTTTATATAATGGCATGGCATGCAATTAACATAAATCAGTTTAAAATGCATTTATTTGAATTTTACTTCAGTCTAATTCTTATAAGAATTAATTCTTATTTTGGTTTAGTCTGAGGAACCCATGGAACCTACACAAGTCTTACACTAAACCCACATAAACATCTACCCTTGCTGAAAGGTTATGTGTAGGCACCACCTTGCTTCTTACTGAAAGTGGTTAAGATAAATTACAGGACCCAAAAAATGGTAATCAATTGTCTGCCCATGATTACTTTCTCATAGAAGCAATAGATCACAGGTGTCTAACTCTGTTTGCATGAAGCATTCAAATTATTTAGTGAAGCTGAGGCAGTACTGAATACCATGACTACCATGATATCATTAATAATCATTCACAGTGTGGTTGGGAACGACAGAATTGCCAAGAAAAGTAGTTAAGTAAATAGCATTATTTGTCGGCCTGTAAAGTAATCAGATAACTTCTCAGGATTTTTAAGTAATCCGTTAATGTAAGCCATTACTTAACGGTTATTTGACTCCATGTAACCATTGTTTAATTTCAGAGCACAGGTGGGGAGCGCTATGCTGTCTTGGTGCCAGATGTCAGCCATTGTATATTTTATTCAGTACCTTTTACACACTAACACCAATCACAATAAACAATCTCAGTCACCTATCTGCATAGCCACCATTTAGAAACCGCAAATGACAATGACACCTCATTCCTGCCTTTACATGCAGGTAACATACCCATATATTCATGTATCCATACATGCATATATGTGTTTACGTATGTGTTTTTGAAATCTCTGCTTCCATTTCTCTGCACAGTGGAGAAGGTATCTAACCTATCTTAAGGAAGCTTCCAAGTGAAGGGAGGTAAGGGAGAAAGAGTGAAAAGGGAAAAAGAAGTTAAAGTGTAAGGTGGAAATATAAATACGAAGTGATGAGAATAGCAAAGGATAAAGAGGTAGGTATGCTTTACTAGGTTCTCACCAATCCTAAAGCCAGCCTTGCACTTTATTCAGACTGCATGACTGAAGAAATCACTTCATGTTGATAGCTTTTATTCATACCAAGCCTGTTCAGGGTCTTAGACTCAGTAAAATATCTGCCTTGCATCCACATTATTGTTCATAGGCAGCATTTTGTTGGGAAACAGCAATGGTTTACAAAAGGCTTTATGTTTTTCTTAGAATTTTCTTATGATCCTTTGCATTCTTTCTTTCAACAGGCTCCAATGTGGAGAGCTAGTAGAAAAGGATTATCATAGTTTAACAAAGTGAAAAACTAATTGAATCATTAACTGGCCATTCAGATTCAAATGTCTTCCTCTCATTTGCACCCTTGTTTATATTTCTGCTTTACTGCTGCACATCTCACTCTAGTTTGCCTTGTTTGTAAAAATCCTTAGATTTTAGCTCTATCCTAAAGAGGTCATGTGAAAATGCACATCAAAATGCCAGTGAAAATCAAGGCTTTCTATGTCATTACCAATGTTCTTTTTTTCCCCATTAAGACTTTTGCTCTTAGTGATTTAAAACATACAAAAAAGTGTTTGAGATTGTACAAGTCTATTAATTTATACAACTTTTTCTTTCATGCAGTTCTCTGCTTCCCATGAATAATGTACTTGGTTGTACACAATGTATGATTAAACACAGTATTAATATCAAACAACTAATGGTTATGAATTTGCAAATTAAAAACAATCCTTTTCAGTGTAAATTAAGTTCTTGTTTATCAGCTACCTTGGTTGTTGCAGTGATAAACTGCAAAACAATTTTCTCTTTTCATTCTCAGTCATCACTTAACAACAGCAATAAAAACAAAAATATATATACAGTTAAGGGATCTTATTGATAGAGGTCTAACATGTTTTTGCAAGGACTTGCCTGTATTTACGCATCCAACAGCAATTTTTTTTTTTCAATTTTCAGTTCTCCTGTCTGAATACACTGTTAAATCTCACTACCTGTACCTTTTTTTAGTGTCTAAAACTCAATCAACTCAGCAGGGTTAGTCAACACATATATCAAATCTATGATTCTCAAATTTGAGATGAAAATTTAGCTTTTGTGTAGACTTTACTCATTCTAGTCAAGTGATATTTTGGACTTGAAAGTGAAAATAGACTTTGGTTCTTCAATGTGACCCTAGCTAGATGAGTCAATAGATGGTCAAATTTCAAGGCCATTAATGGCCTTTTATGAAATATAATAATGCATTTATAAGCCATAGGACATGTCATTTTAGGGTTCACGGGAAATGTCTGCATAAAGTGAATGTGTACGTGAACATATAGACAACTGCAGAAACTAAGGGTGTTATCTTCTTCCAGATGTCAACATTACAAGGAGAACCACATACTGATCATATCTTTGTAATTGCCTATATACCTAATGTATTTATATATCTTTCTAATTTATGTTATTCCTACATGAAAGAGACAGAAACTATAGACATAAGAAATTGATGCCAGTACAGCATACCTGTTCACACATAGGTGTGCATATTTTAATTCAGTTCATTAATTAATATTTAATTACTTTAGTAGCCTTTCTGGTAGATCAAAGGCAGGGTATAAGTATAAAGGTTAAAATGAACTATACACTCAACCTTCATTTAGGAAAAAAACAAAGAAATAGAACAGGTGTACTCATGTAAACCTTCAGTCTTTCAGCATAAATACAACAGTCTGAAAAAAATGGTCATTAGTTGGTAAAAAAATAAGACAAGAAAGTAATTACTTAAAGAGTTGTCAAGAGTGAGAAGCACACATTCGCAGCACCAACTAGAGGTTACTGCAGCTACCTGAAAATTCAATACACCTCTTATCAAAGCTCCAGCGTCTCTTCAACCCTACTTGCAGACTTGCAGAAACATCTAAGAGGTGAGCAACTTCACATAGTTTCCATATCCTCTGACAGCTGCCTGCTGCTCCCACCTACCATAGCCTCCTTCATCGCCACTGATCACCCTCAGTCCTCCAGAAATCCTGCTGTATTGCTATTTTGTATTACAAACATCATTACAGAACGAAAAATCTTGTATTTTGACAAAATTAACTTACATTAAAGATGAAAGGCTGTTAGTCACCCTCTCGTGTGATAATTTCCCCTTAACTTAGAATAGGCCAATATTTAGCATAGCAAGTGTCACTCATGCAGCTGAACACCCTGTAGTTGACTTTTCCCTACATTGTGAGACAGGGAGCTCCCTCACTCATGATCTGAGTGGGCTTATTGACAACATTGAGATTATGCTGGAATAGTATTATTCAGTCAGTAAATTCACAGATTGTTACTGATGGAGCAGCTAAAAACAGCTCTCTGGCTTCCCACTACCTCCTATCCTCCTCTCTCCCAGGAGCTGTATCACTCACATGCAACTTGCACACATACGCACACACACGCATGCATGCACACACGCACACACATGTATACTCTCCACGCGGACTTCAGAGGCTTGCCAACAACAAGCAGGATCAATGTAAAAGCTATTTGAAAAGGCAATATCAAAGCCCATTCTCTTGTAAGAATTTGCTCCTTAGCATACACACTGTATCCATGGAGGATCTGTCATATTGCACACATTTTCCAATTACTCCTGTTGTCTGTAGGGAGATAATAATATATAACATAGTGGGGATTTTCGATGATCAGTATATTAAAGGCAGGTTCAGATCTATACAACATCAAAGAAGTCTGGAAAATCTATATCTATTCTTTTATCCATCCATCCGTCTATCTATCCACCTCTGCAAGACAAACTTCCGTTTCTAGAGAACAAAAGATCAGGTATAATGCCTGTAATTTTGGCTTACAGTGATGGTTTTCACTATTCTTCATTTAATAATTTTAAAGTTGAACTCATGATCTATTAAATAAATCATAATAGATAAGAAATAAAAAGTCAGTTTTTATTTCATGGGCTAATGAATATGATGTGAATGGCACTTAATAGGGTCCCATTAACCAATTATCCAAGACTCTGAAATTCCTTATAAAATTCATCAGTATCAGCAGTAGGCAGCTAATTTAACATGAAAAAAATAGCCTTTTCCCAGTGAGCAATTGATTCTAAAATAAAAGAGAAAGTCTTACTGGCATTTATATACTGTTGTTTAAAACCTATACAGCACTTGCAGCAGGACAAGGAATTTTAAAGGGGAAATAACTTGTATGTTAATTCTAGACTGACAACAGAGTAGGTGAGAATTATGTCTGGGCCAACACAAGCAGCTACATGGAAATTTTAAGTTACCCACACTCTCCATTTTTCAAAGGTGTTTTCAGGGCAATATACAATTCTGTCTGGGCTTGATTCTCATTCACCTTGCTTGAGGTAAGGTAAGGGCAGAGAATTTGGGAAGTGACAGAGAATAACAGTACAGTTCATCTGAATTTCTCTTCCTTGCAGCAACTTCCATATTTCCAGATAAAAACATAATAAGTAAAAATGAGCATTTAAATGAAGAAATAAAAAATTCCAAGGAAATCAGGTTTTATTCCAAGATGCCACTAAGTCAAAACCCACTTTTACATCATAGACCAGCTGAAAGGAATAATAAATTAAATAATTAATGAAAGTTCATCTTAACTGGGCAAATTGGGTTTAACCAACATGATAAATGCTTTTTTTACCTTTACCTTTCATCTTTCTATCACAATAGGAAAAAAAAAGGAAATTTCTTTGTGTCATCTGAGTAGGCATCTGTTGTATATACTGAAGCAAAAGAATTTCAAAGGTTTTATATACATGATAAATCTTCTTTTTTCCTAGAAAGGAAAAAAAAAAAACATTTTAAAAGATGGAAAAAATATTTTAAAAGAAGTTTTTTTTCTAAATAATCATTCCTAAAACCAATCCATCATGCTACCACACCTATAAGTTAAAATTACTCACAATGGATCTTTCCATTAAGCTTTTCTGAGAGAAAAAAAACTATTTAGATCATCCTTCTTACCATCATCTAAATCAAAATAACACCTTGAATAACTTCAAACCTTTCTTCCTAACTGCATGCAAAAAAAATAACAAGAAAATCCTCCCCACTGCAAAGAACTTGCAATCTCATTATAATGCCATAGACAACAGATGGATGCAAGAAACAGATGGAGGAAGAATAAGGTAGCAATGAGATGATTATAATCAGCATGATAAGCACTGATGCATACCAGCAAACCGGCTGCCTAGCTATTATCTATGTGTGTGTGCGCATGCATGTAAAATTAGCATAAATACCATTTTTATGCTATTAAGTAATTCAGAAAGTCTAATATTGTCAGTTTAGAAAAACAAGGAATGCAGATGCAGGCAGTGACCTTGATGACCCTCAGGTAACATTGGGAAAGAGTACTACAAATGCATTATGTTACTAGCCAATAAAAGAGTGGAAAAGAAAAGTAGTTGGTTTGCTGAGCTTTTTCAAAGTGATCATTTCCATGTTACTGGGAATTATAGAGTGAGAGAGGAAACTCAGGTCAGGAATATTCATCCTGCTAGGCTTTGTGCTTGTTTTCTTTCTAAATCAAAGTAAATAAAATGAATAATAGAGATAGATAAATGTGTCTTGAATAGGTGATATGCTACAGGAGGAGACACAGTCTGAAAAGCTTTATTGCTAAACATCTGAGGACAATTTGTTCTCTCTTAAAACAAAATTTCAAACAGATAATGGCAGAATTACTAGAAGTACTATGAAAGACAGTGGAATAGCCTTGGCAAGTATTTGATCCATGTTCTGTTTTAAAATAAATAAATAAATAAATTTCTTCTAGTATTTCAGACCTAAGCTTCAACAAATATTCAGAGGGCAAATACTAGTGAAGAAATAGTCTTTTTTCTCATTCTCTTTATTGTTGCAAAGGCAGATGTGTAAAGTATAAATACATATTTTATTGATTTTTTATTGATATAAAACAGATAATTCTACATACTCATCTTATTTCTGTGTGTTATAGAAATAATTGCAAGAAACAGCGAGCTGCAGCCATCTCTGGCCTTGTAACAGCTTTACTATCACAGGATGGCTGAGCTTCAAAAACAGTTATGATAATAGCAAAGTTCTGAAAACTGCATTGTAATTGATTAAATATTGAAAATCTACATCTAAAGTACACTACTAAGATTATCTGCAAAAGATGTCCTATGCTGAGGTAGGCCATATTCTTCTCAGGGCAGCATTCAAGGAATGACTTGCAGGGTGTTTCTTTTACCTGTTTTTGAAATCCTGTACATACATTCATGATACACAATAATATGGATTTGAAATGGATCTTTTGGTGATGAAAATATTACATTTGCATTTCCAAGAGATATGCCAATGAATAGAAGAAGGACTACTTTTAATTTTTTCAGGCAATTTTAATTCTGACTGCTTAAGCAAGTATACATTTCTCTTGGGTACTTTAGGACTCTGAGTGTTACTGTTGTTATAATTCATTCCTTTTCTTAAATTAAGCCAGGCTTTTCATTTAAAAAAATGCCGAGAGGAACTGGATTTCTAATCCAATGCAAAAAAATTCAAAGTAAACTTTTCAAATGGATTGTTATTAATATTCTTTCATTAATGGAATTCTTTGCTGGCAGTATTGTATTTTTCTCAAAATTCTTTATTCACAATCATCGTTTTTCCTACAGTGCGTTTCATTTAACTTGTAGATATGGGCATAACTATGATTTTAATAGCCATAGCTGCAAAGAAATTATCACTTTCAAACAAAAGGATTCTTTAAAGCCATCTCATTTTAATAAAGTATTCACAGATTAACATTATGGGGACAAGTGAACACCTACTAAAAGCACAAAAGTATTAAGAAATCTTAATGTTAAAAAAAAAAGTATATACTTGCTTCCTTTACACATGCAAATGAAAGTAACTCAGTAATCCAGCCACTGTTATGACTTCATTGAGTTAAAAAGATAAATCCATAGCAGCCATTGATCTGAAGGAGGGCAGGTTGCAAAAAGTGGCCCAGACTTCCCTGAACACTGTGAATCATTCTTTGCCTGTGACAGAGCTGTATCCATTGGAGTCCTTTGAAAATGTCCATAACATTTCTTTAGAAATGTAGTTAAAAGAGCAGGTTCCTTAATTAAGCTTTTAGTTTCTTTCCTGATATATTTGCTAGATGATTATGCTTGGTGGCTTTGAGATCCAGATGTCAGTCATTATTCAGGTTAAGTGAAATGATTATTAAGTGCATTAAAAGTCAAGAAGATGTTAACATGTCAAATTTTTGTAATGTTCATGCAATTTCACTAAAATGGAAATTACCTTATTCTTTGTGTTGGTGGTGGTATCCAAAGTAATGGGCTATATTAGAAAACAGCAGCTTACCTTTTCTTTGGAAAATTGAGACACTTCTACTACTTGATCAATTTGAAATTTTGCTTTTCTTGTTTTCAATATTAATGCCCTTTATTAACATAAAGCATGAATATCTAGCATTGGAATATTTAGATGCCAAGAGGACTTCTGAAGATGCCCCATGTGCCCTAAATCCAAACAAAATAATCCAAGAACCAATTTAAAAAAAAAAAAAAAATTGGGGGAGGGGGAAGAATACATCAAAAAACATTGTGTGAACTGAATGACTTTGGCCATTATTGCCTCAATGTTTAATGCCAACACTGTAGCAATGAAGTAATATAAAGAAGAAAAGTAGATAAAAGAGTAACAGTAAAGATGAAAAATACAATAGAAGGACAGGAACATTCCTGAATATTCAATTTTATAGAAATATTGTACCAGAAACTACTGTAGTATGCAGCTCTTTACTTCCAGCTACTGCTATGGTTTGAATATGCATTGCTGAAACAGATGATTGCCTTCCCTATGAAGGCAATACAACACAATAAAACATTCCACTATTTCCATAATATGTTGAATGAGGAAGACTATTTTCAGTTGAAGCAATATACCTTTATGATGTTCAGGGTTATTATAAGAAGTAATAGGATCGTCACCCCTCTCTACCCAGCCAGTTTATGCCATCCAGATGAAATAAATCCTAGATCATCCCAAATCAAGGAATGAGAGTGGAAAGAAACAGTGCCTTTTCTCCAATGTCTCTGGCATATTTTTGTGAATGAAGACCTTAGATTCATTTCCTTGTAATTCTCTTGAGAGTAGAATCAAGAACATCCTGTAGTAAGCAAAACACATCCTTTCTGAAGTTATTCAGTCATAGATCCTTCAAAATTATGCTTGTTAGATATTTCTTATGCTAAATTTCATAATTTAAACAAAATATTTCATTGAATGTTACCATTTTTCACATAAGTTTAATACCAAAAGCAGTTAATTCAAACTTGACTTTCTGTTTCAAATCTGTTCAAGAACTCTCATCTTTTGTATATCTGAAAAAGAGCAGAGATAGAAAGTCATAAGAATGTTATCAAGATTTCCCCATGTACTTGTTCTTTCACAGTTTAAAACCTGTTTTACAGATTACTGACATTTTAAAAATTCAGTTATATCCAGCACAAATTAACTCACTTGGAAATACCTGGTAGCTTACCGTTCTGCTGACTACATTGGAGATATGTCCTGCATTGGAGATATGTCCTGTTTCTGACTGCTTGATATAAATCTGATTTCAAGATGTCCTGGTTTTGGCCGGGATAGAGTTCATGTTCTTCATAGTAGCTCGTGTAGCGCTGTGTATTTAGGATGAAAATAATGCTGATAACACACTGATGTTTTAGTTGTTGCAGAGCAGTGCTTACACAGTCAAGGACTTTTCAGCTTCTCATGCTGCCCTGTGAGGAGGCTGAGGGTGCACAAGGAGTTGGGAGGGGACACAGCCAGGACTGCTGACCCAGACTGACTGAAGGGATATTCCATACTATATGGTGTCATGCTCAGCAATAAAACTGGGGGAGGTTGTCCAGGGGGGCTGCCATTGCTCAGGGACTAGCTGGGCATTGGTCACCTGGTGGTGAGCAACTGCATTGTACATAACTTGTTTTATTATTATTATTATTATTTTCCTTTTTTTTCTTTCCTATTAAACTGTCCTTGTCTCAACTGATGAGTTCTTGCTCTTTTACCTTTTTCAGTTCTCTCAAATTGTGCTTAGCTGCCTGCTGGCTTAAACCACAATACAGGAACTACAATCTGAATAAGCTTGGTTACAATTTTGTAGGATGTTTTCATAGTATTCACCCAAAGAGTTTATTAATTCCATGGTTAACATATTGAAGGAAAAAAAAAAAAAAGATGAAGGGGAGTAATAGCAAATATTCAAACACCAGTGAAGAATATTTTGCCATATTCATCCAGGGATACAGGAGAGGGTGTTTTATTTTGTTTTTGCTTTCTAAAGACAGCACTAAAACTGCAGGTACACAAACAGCAAAAACATATGCCATCTGTTGACAGGTCTGAATATTGACAGATTAAAAAGATACTTGGACAATGCTGAGGGTCATGACACCTAACAGTTAGATACCTCAAATTCTTAGCACCAAGTTAGGCACCCAAGCTACCTAGGACTGCTACTGGGTAACTATGAATGAAATGTACAGCTGTTGATATGCCAAGCAGAGAAATGGCTGGGTGAGACATTAAAGCCACATCTAAAATTCACTCTTTGATAGACTGTTTCTTAACTTTACCTTTAGTAAGACATCTGTGGAAAACTGAAAGATCCTTCTGAAACCTCATATGTCTTTTCAGTTTAGACACCTAAGTTATGCCACTGGACAGTGTTGACCTATTCCTACTTTTAATAGAAAAATAGAATAAGAAAAGATGGGAGTGGCTGAGTGACAGCTACTGCCTCATAGATGAATATAGAGAAATCTTTTGAAAGCACAAAGTTAAAATGTTGCTCAATGCTTGGCCCAAGGACATGTGACCAACTGCAGAGGGACGATCTAGTATATGCAACCTAGCTGAACATAGTCTGTTTGCTGCGTACTAAAGCCGAGCAAGCAAGAATCATGGGAGCAGTGAGGAAGGACACAGTTTTGCATCCCTGTAATGAGGATTCTCACTTTGGAGACCTCTCAGATTTGTGAGAAATGCTCCTTTACGAAAGAAACCCAAGCCTAAAAATCCACTCCTGTGCATAGATTGCATTGTAGATATTGCAGCGTCATGGCCCTGAGGGCACTAACAGATCTTACTGCCCCCGCCAACTCCCTGGGCTCCCCCAGCTTGCCCAGGGACCATGACCACATGAGACACCTAGGGCCATCAGCCCCTGCCCTAGTGAGGCTGCAGCAGGGACAGTCTCCAGGTCCACACTGCCCTATCCTGCCTGGCTATGGGCCCTGTGGAAGTCAATCCCACCGTGGGCCACATCCCAGCCCAGCTTTGGTCCAGCCCCAGCCCCAGACATCTTCCCTGCAATGTGCCTGGGGCTGGGGCTGTCCCAGTGCCCTTGACTTCTTGTACTTTCTTGGGTTTGGCTGTACAGTTCAGCTTAGACTGCAAAGACTAATTGTTCCCACCACCAGGCTATTCTGCAGCTCACAGATTACTGTATGTTTCTAGAAAGTGAAAGCTGAGAATTTGTAACCCCATGTGCCAAGAAGGGTGCTGACCTAGTCCTTCTTCCTGGAGGAGTGTGCCAGCTACTAAACTGTTACACAGTGCTCGTATACTGACATTATGTTTCTTCCTCTGGTCTTCTTTCAGTGGATTTGGCCATATCTGCTGTGTTTTGTATCAATGGAGTATGTTAGTCATGCCTGAGTTTCCCAAAGCAGGTAGCCCAGGGAGCGTACTGGGCACAAGCCTGAACAGCATGTAGATCTCAGGTGGCTTGGGCAGAAGGTGAGCATCTAGATATATCAGATAAGAGGTAAATGCCGCAGAGACTGATTTGTAGAAGTATCTGAAGTGCCAAAAAATTTTGTGAGGCAAAAATATGCTCTCTGTGCAGGACAAGTGGTGGTTTTACAGACTCAGAGGTCTAAATCTTGTTTTGGATCTTGCCCTCCATTCATACCTTTAAGACACTAAATCGTCTGTATATAGGATAGCTGTTCTTCAAGAGGCACATCACTGCTGACAACTCTAAAGCTCATGTCCAGACAAAAATCTCCAATGAGAAAACTCACCTCTCCTACAGAGACATAACTTTAACAGAACTGATCATTATAATTTCTGTAATTATTCTTCAAAAGAAGTTTACTGGAACAGCTTCCAATGGAAATGAAAATCCACTTCTTCAACCTTCTCTATCTTAACATAAATACATAATGCAGTAGCAGTAATATACCTAATAAATGGGGAACATGTTGCCACATAGTTTTGTTCTTGAGAGGCAGGCAGCAAAACAAAGGTGATTTCTAATTTAATGCACTTTCAGATATTGCTTAGGTAGCGTGCTAAGTCTGAGTGTGTGCCTGAGCAGGATGCAACAGCTCTAAAGAATAATCTAGAGTGAATAAGAACATGATCTATTTCTGAATTAAATGTATCTGGCAAATTATTTGTATATAGCCAGCTGTAAGGATGTGTAAGAATAACTCCCTGGATGGGACTGGTAACATGTTGGAGTTAGGATCACTGAACCACAGGCTAGGTAATGTTTTAGAAAGTTAATTATTTCAATGACTGCTGAATCATGTAGATACCTTTGGAAAGTTGCTCCGTCCTAGGATCATTTCAGGTGTGAATAAGAGGAAGGCACTTAATCAAATCCAGTTGATAGGGAAACAGACGACTTCCAAAGCAGTGGCATAAAGCACAGAAACACAGGAAATGGAGTAGAGAAAGGAAATAAACATTTGTGGCATTTATCCCTTGGAATATGATCCAAACCATTAGATGAAATGAAAATTCAGTCCTTTCAGTACTTGTTTACTGCTGTTATTGATGACAGAATAAAGACTGGAAGGAACAGAAGCATCAGTAAAGGAAAACAATGCTGGCTGAGATACTTGTTTAACTTATAGATGTGAAAATACATATATAAAAAAAATTCTCTCTTGTATACACTCTAGGTAGCTTTATCTTTGTTAAGCAGGTTTGCCTTAGACATGACTCTGCCTTCTCTGTTACCCTTTCATAGAAAGACTCAGCAACAGAAAAATTTACTGCTGTTTACATCCTTATTAGGGAAAAAAAAAAAAAAAAATGTA
>VXAL01017784.1:3009-14751 GCA_013399475.1 Chauna torquata | reverse complement strand
GATATCAGGAAAAACTTTTTCTCTCAGAAAGTGGTCAAGCACTGGAACGGCCTGACCAGGGAGGTGATGGAGTGACCGACCCTCGCAGTGTTCAAGAAGCGCCTGGACAAGGTGCTACAAGACATGATTTAGTAGCTTAGTGGGTAGTATTGGTGATAGGATGATGGTTGGACTAGATGATCTTGAAGGTCCTTTCCAACCTTGTGTTTCTATGGTTCTACGACCTGGGTTCCCAAATTCCCCAACAGCAGGCCCTTGCCTGTCCATTGCCTCTGCTGCCTCATGCCAGGGAGAGAATGAAACATTTAACTGCATATACGAAGCAGAACAAATTCCTCAGGTGAGGTTAAGTGGCAGTCTGGGGCTATGGCTCTTCTCTCCTTGCCCCACCCATCAGCAGGACAAAGTGAAGGAAGACGTGCTGGGTGTGGGCCATGGGCCAACCTCTCCACAAGCAGTGCAGAAAGTCAGGACTTCTGTCTCCAAAGAAACATTTGAAGTATGGGGACTTGCTATTACAAAAGTAAATGGATGGAAGGTCTAGAGGGAATTTGGCAGTACGGGCCTGCAGCTCAGGTCTGCTGTAGCACAGTCAGGCATCCCCATCTCCTTTTTGTTGGAGGATGTGAATTATCTTTTTATGCCTTTATCCTTTTCCTAGTGAGCAAAAAGTTTTCTTGCAGCCCATGCCTTCTTATCCTGCCATTACGCAACTTGTAGTGGTGAAGCCTTCCGTTAATTGCATCTTCTGGCGAGTGCAGAGGAGCTTTTCATCCCATCCATGGGCTTGCCACGACTGGCGGCTGCATGTGCCTTGCAAACCCTAATACAAGCACTCTTTGGGCATGCCATAAGCTGACAGGCTGCCTTTGTATCAATGACCTGTGGAAGCAGTGTCTGTCCTTGATGGGGTTTGATTGCTGCTGTTTAGGCTCTTATTTCCACAAACTATTTCTGACAGATCAGTAAAAGTAACAAAGTAGACCAAACCTCTTGTGAGGAGGCATATGTTTTTCTTTAATGGGATCCACTGGTGGAAATTTTTAGGGGCCTGCAAATTGGAAAAGTTTGAAAATCACTAGTTCCCTTCTGTAAATAGGCAGAGACTTAGATGTTTATATTTCCTCTGCCTATTTAAAACCGAGGCACAATTGGATTTCAGCCCCTTCTGGAATGGAATTTATTTTGACATAATCAATTGGGAGATTTTCATTTCTGTCTTTAATAAGTCATATTATCATAATTCAAATTAATGTTCTGCCACAGTTTAAATATATTTCCAATTTTATCCCTGTGGTCTATTCAGCAACTTTTTCAAATTGGAAGTGTCAAGCCATCTGGGGAAAAGAGGGTCACTAGTACAAAAATTTTATTGATGCAATAAGATTGCCACTTGAATTTCTATTATATTCTGGTTTTACATGGTCCTGAGTATACATTATTAGCTGTTCTTTTTTTTGCTGTTGTTTTTAAGCTGGGTCTTTGTGAGTGTGGATACTGTTTTTTATATAATGATAGGCATGAGAAAGTCTTTGCGTTTTAGTTCAAAAATTTTTTTCAAACCATTGGAATGGCTCTTGAACACTCAATTGCAACTCAGCAGAGAAACAGTCACCACTGAGGCAATGTACCCTTACATATTTTGGAAATCTTTGAAAATAATACGACTAATAAAGATTCAAAAGTCATTTTTTAAGCTTCTTGGGTAATTTAGGAAAGACTTCTCCCCTCTCCAAACATGCCCTCGCCATTTCCTACAGGGACAAAATTTATGCTGCTATCCTACCCACCTCTCTGCTTGCCTCTTCCTACAACCGTAATGAATTTTGAACCTCTTCGTTGCTCCCAGAAAAACCGAAGATGTGCAGAGGCAGCTCATGGACATCTGAGAAGCTCTGCAGGGATCAGGGAGCCCAAAGCCAGGACACACCTGGGCAGGACATGGGCTGAGGCCAGCCATTACCATGCCATGGGATGGTGGGCAGTGTGTAGGCTCTTCCCAGGAGGACTGTTGTGCATGGGGAAAGCCCCTTGGGGATCCAAAATTTTTATTCATGGAAAACAAGACCATCCCAGGTCTGCTCACCCCAGTAGAGGGTGTTGATGCTTGTCATGCTTGGAAGCAAGGTGTACTTTGCTGATCTTAGCGCACATTGGCCAGGAGGCTGCAGTTTGCTGTTGCTACTGTGCTAGCATTGTGGCAGGAATACGCTGTAACATGTAATGGGTTAATCATCTCATGCGTACACCCCCAGGCAGGCTCGGGCATGGATAAGCCCTGCATGATCAACAGTTGACGCAAAGGCAGCTCCTGCCCACCAAAAGTGTACTGACTGAGACTGGTCTAATGTGGATGGTTAGGGAGACCTGGAGGTCTCTGTTGTAGGTGGAGTCAGACCAGCCTCCAGCAGGGACCTCTGACTTCTCCCTGGTTCACATCTGTTTGAATTACTTCACTGGACCAAGAAGGAATAAAGCAAATTTGCCTTTAGGAGCCCTTGTCTGGCTGGATGTATTGTCTGAATGGACAGGGTATTTTGGCCATGCCCAGCCTATGAAATGCCTTTTTCTTAAAAGGAAAACAACACGTCCAAATTCTAACTATCAGTTTCTGAGAATTAAAAGAAAGCACGTGAACATTAGAATTTCATAAGCTAAGCCTTCTACAGGAGAGCAACCAGAAGGCTCCAGTGACCAGGAAGACCACAAACCCCACCTTTCCCCTCTCCCCACGAGTGTATGGACTATGAGATCACGTGAAGCTCTGAGATTGCTGTGTTTTCGACAATAGGGTGCCTATTGTGAGATAAGTTTATGCAGATTCCCAAGTCTTGGTGCATTCACTGCATATCATATCCATAAGTGATTTATTTTAGCTTAATGCTCTGGTGTAGCAGTAGAAGCTGCCATGTATTTGGGAGGAGAAGGTACAACGTGTGCTTGCAGCCCAGAAAGCCAACCATATCCTGGGCTGCATCAAAATAAGCGTGGCCAGAATGTCGAGGGAAGTGATTCCCCTCCTCTGCTCTGCTCTCGTGAGGCTCCACCTGGAGCACTGCGTTCAGCTCTGGGACCCCCAGCATAAGAAGGATGTGGACCTGTTGGAGCGAGTCTAGAGGAGGGCCACGAGGATGATCAGAGGGCTGGAGCACCTCTCCTGTGAAGGCAGACTGAGAGAGTTGGGGTTGTTCAGCCTGGAGAAGAGAAGGATCTGGGGAGACTTTATAGCGGCCTTCCAGTACCTAAAGGGGGCCTACAGGAAAGCTGGGGAGGGACCCTTTGTCAGGGAGTGCAGTGATAGGACAAGGGGTAATAGTTTTAAACTGAAAGAGGGTAGATTTAGATTAAATATGAGGAAGAAATTCTTCCCTATGAAGGTGGTGAGGCACTGGAACAGGTTGCACAGAGAAATTATGGATGCCCCATCCCTGAAAGTGTTCAAGGCCAGGTTGGCTGGGGCTTTGAGCTACCTGATCTAATGGAAGGTGTCCCTGCACACTGCAGGGGAATTATAACTAGATGATCCTTAAGGGTCTCTTCCAACCCAAACCATTCTATGATTCTGTGATTTCTCCTCCCGCTGTTGCCTCTGTGCCTCTGTCCCTGGCTTGTCAGGAGGATACTTGATGCCTGCAACTGTCACAGTGATGGCACCAGACTTACTGCTGCTTATGCTTGCTTATATACCCTCCTTCAACATTCTTGATTATAGATACTTAAATATAATTACTGTGGATTTTATAGCACTCTGGGATAAGATAAAGAAGAATGAAAACCAGTGAGGCAAACGGTCCTTCCTCTGCTGTTCAGGGAAGACTTAAAGGTATTTTTTTAAAGATAATTTATGAAAACCCTGATCAGATTACGCTGCTGTTCCTTTCTATCTAAACATCATCCTCATGAGAGCACTACCAATAGATATTGCCAGTAAATTTCTGAAGATCTCTTAATATTACTAGTCTTTCTGCATCTGGGGAAATGTTTTCTGAAGTGGCTAAGTTTATATTTGTCCTAATGAAACTTCTGTTATTAATTTCAGACTGTTTCTTCCAATTTATCAAAATTATACTCTCACACTATGCTATTAAATATCTCTGATTACTTTCAGCTTTCTAGCACCCCTTCTTCATGGTTTCCAGCTTACTCAACTGGAAGTCATCTGACTGAACTGCCCTTTGCTTACTGCATTGAAGATCTTACAACCTAAGATTTGCAATGGGAAGTTATATCTCTGAGAAAAGGAAAACAGAAGAGATGAAAAATCATATATCCCATCAGTGGTGTCCTGGCAGTTTGCCTGGAAGAAGAGGGAAGGCACAGAGGGGTCCAGCTGCAGCCTCTGTGGCCTGTATGAGGACACTGGGTCTGGTTCAACACTGGCTGAGACGAGAAAGAAACTTCCACTCACGTTGGCATGGGTTGAATTGGCATCCTTTGACAAGTAACCCATTTCAGTGTAGGACACGCTGGAAAGAGAAAGAGAAGAAATCTCAGCTGTACTATGGTCTTAAAGCTCTTAACTAAGATGCTTCTGGTGGGCTCCCTATGAAATCTTTATAATTTATAAAAAGAAAATTTGATTTTTTTTTTCTTGATTACCAGCCTCATCAAATAATTTGCTCTGCAGTTGTCTCTGAATGCCACCAGGTCATTCAGAAACTCTCCTTATTGTTTGATATGTTTTAATGGGAAGCACCATTAATAATTTAAAAAAAAAAGTTTCATCTCTGATAGAAGTCTTTTAGTGGGAGTTTAAGAAAATTATTCACAAATAAACTGATGATTTTATTCCAGTGGAAAGGTGAGAGATTGCATTATTCATTATTTTTCACTTGATGCCATAATTCTGCTCAGCACTTTATGCACAAAAATGAAACCATCAGTTGCAAAGATCCAATGCTCTGAAGAGGCAATGCACACATGGAGGTGAGTGGAAAACTGGTGTAGTGAGTCTCAGATGTCGTACATGTCCCCTTCACCATTTTATTTGCTTTTCTTCTGCTTCTTTCTCTCTCTCTGCCCCTCCCCGGTTTCAAGCCCCCACAGTTCTGGAATGGACAATTCAGATTACTTAAATGATCTAGAAGAAATGGCTTTGGAAGACACTTGAAGAGACAGGAGGATGTTGATGGAAAAGGGAGGCTAAGCCTCAATATATGCAGGTAGTAGTAGAGGCTAAGATTAGAGGAACCTGGAAAGGAATGATGGCAACACAAGTTGCATGAGCAGAAACACAGCATGAGGACTGGATAGGCAGGTATCACAGAGATGAGCTCATCACCACTATTTTTGTTGTCTTCGATGCATGAGAAGCTCTGCTTTGGGGAGTCTCCATGTTAATGACATAGAGCAAAAGGTAAGAGGGGAGGCAGAGGCACTAGCAAACAAGGTACATGCGATCACCTCACTGGTGAATACATCCAAGTCCTTTCCCAGATTTATCCCCTTATTCATGGGGTCATACTCAATATCAGTCAAGTGGCATGTTCTTGTGAATGAGAGAGAGGAAAATCCCCACTAGGATGCCTCCAATTTGCTTTTTGCAGAAGAGAGCAGAGTGATGGTCGCATCCCTCCTACATCTAGGCGAGCTCTGGCAGGTGGATGGGAAGGGTGGTAGCAACCAGACTGTGACAACAAATACTATTTCAACATGAAAAGGAAATGATTTTCCTGTTTTTCCTCTGGTTCCAAATAGGATACATCCAAGTCCTTTCCCAGATTTATCCCCTTATTCATGGGGTCATACTCAATATCAGTCAAGTGGCATGTTCTTGTGAATGAGAGAGAGGAAAATCCCCACTAGGATGCCTCCAATTTGCTTTTTGCAGAAGAGAGCAGAGTGATGGTCGCATCCCTCCTACATCTAGGCGAGCTCTGGCAGGTGGATGGGAAGGGTGGTAGCAACCAGACTGTGACAACAAATACTATTTCAACATGAAAAGGAAATGATTTTCCTGTTTTTCCTCTGGTTCCAAATAGGATAACTTAATAATCTTTTTTTTTTGTGTTAAGCCATCTTCCTGGATTTTGTTTGTTTTGTAACCTTCCGGATAAAGACAACTCAATATTGCATATTGGTTAAAATATTTCCTCTCTAAAAGAGCAGGCCAGGTTTGTGATGAAGTGACGCTAGAGGATGAAAGCCAGAGTCCTAGAGGCTATTTTATCCTGTTCTCTGCAGGTTCTTGTATTGCACTGGCCTCCTACATCACCTGGGAATATTGCAGCAGCACATTATGAGGCCTGATTAATCTCTGGTGGATGAAGTTTGTTCCATCTCTCATCCAGTTTGCACTGTAGCAATTAGGGATTTGAGGAATGGGAGAGAAAGTGGTTTGTCTTATTGTACGTCCTGCTATATGTTAGAAAAGGCAGAGACAAGGGACTGTATTTTGCCATAGTTTGGAAGGTGACAAGGTGTGTGATGACCCTTGCTTCCCATATGAGTTCATCCACAGATGCAGGTGCCCAATGAATGCTGTCTCCTGCCCAGAGCATCTCTATTTTGGCCAAGGGCCACACTGAGGACTCTGTGTCCTGGAAGGACCTCAGGGAACCAGCATATCCCAAAGCAGATGTTCAGGCACTCAGGGCAGCTGTCTGGGCACCTGCGTGCTGTTTATTTATTATCTTGTCTATGGTGCTGTCCTAAAAGGCATCTGGGCAGCTCAGAAACATGATATAGTCTGAGAAAGCAGGAAAGTGTTCTTGCAATGAAGGAATGAAAAGAGGATAATTTATCACAGGCACTCCCTGTTTCTTTCTTCCTTTCTTTTCTTTTCTTTTTCTTTTTTTTTTTTTTTCCCAAATACAAGGCCAGTCCCATCTGTTCTGCTTGTTTATTTGTGGCACTGCCTCCAAGGTAAAACAAGAAATGATGCCTACATCAGATCTTGCCAGGAATGCAAGGAAATGGTGTTCAAACCTCTCTGCAGTTTGTATAAGTCAGTCCCGTGTTGGTCATGATGAAACGTGGCATAGAAAATCATATTTAAGCAATGCAGAGGACACTGAAATATGTAAGTGCTCCACATCTGGCTAGCATCTCTACGTGAAGAGGAGAGGCAGGGGAAGGCAGAGCTTGCAGCAGGGAACTGGCCCTTTCCAAGACAGCTCAGGTACCACGCTTGCTACCTTAACACTGTAGCATTAAGCCAAGTCTGTTTTCAGAGTTGCCCAGCTAACAAATCTGCTGTGGATGTAGGCAAGCTTCTGACAAACAAAGTGTCCATCTTCCATGCTGCAGATGTACTCTTCGATTTTTTTTTTCCAAGTTTATGTAGCAGAAAAGAAACCTGCCATAGTTATTGTAGGTTTCTATGGAGAGAAGCTTGTGGATACAACTGAGTAAGCTTTAGCAGGCTTTCTTATTAAATTTTATGATTTTTGATATAGCACAGAAGTTGAGTATAAGCTGTCTTTCTTTTTTTTTTTCCTCACTGCCAAGGCTGCCATTTGAATTTCTGAGTTACTTGCAGGTCAGTAAATTGTGTGTTACCACAGGCCTTCACAGAGAAACCTGCAATGTGGAGACCCATGGAGACAAGAGTGTAGGGAGACAGAGAGGCTGGAGGCTCCAGAAGCCTGAACACATCCACCTGCTGAGACTCTCTTAGAAGGTATGATTATGCAGGGACAAATTACATTCCAAGAAAACAATTAAACCCAGGAATTTTTAAGCAGTTTTTGTTTGAAAACTTGGCTATACACATGCATATGCTCACTGAAAACAATAGGATTTCTACATCGTTTTTGTCCCTAGAGGCCAGGGCTTCAGGAGGAAGAATGGTGCCTAAAATAAACCCACATCACATTAAATCCTAGATCTTGCTTTTTGAGGAGATTAGACTATTTCTGATGTGCATCCAGTAACATGCTCTGGAAACATCCAAGAGACTCCAGGTGGCTAGCTGCTCCTCTTGACCGAGCAAGTCACTGCAAATAAGAAGTGAATTTGGTGAGGGAGAACCTGCTATTCTGAAAGAGGTGTCACTGGGGACCGTTATAGGGACATTATGGGGTTGAGTTAATCTCCATATGCCTGTCTCCAGACCCAGTGCTGGCCAATGACTTCTTTGTTACTGGAGGGCCTGAGCAGGAGGGAAGAGCTCTGGTTATGATACTAGTGAAGGATAGTGGTATCTGCACAAGTAGAAGTTTGGGCTGGCTCTGCTTCCCATGAGGAAATGGAGGAATGGTCATAGCAGCCCAATAAGATTATGTTTTCTCTTGGGGGTAAGGATTGGTTAAGGACATTTCTTACAGGTCAATACAGTGGCCTGAAAACTCATCATTTTGTGGTTAAAGCAAATGGAGTTCCCTGAAAAGAAGAGCAATGAGGAGTAAACCCAGAAAAGATGAGGCTGCAGAAAAGGACCTGGGAGTGTTGATTGGCAGTCAGCTGAAGATGAGCCAGCAGCATGCCTAGGTGGCCAAGAAGGCCAATGGCATCCCAGCCTGCATCAGAAATAGTGTGGTCAGCAGGACTAGGAAAGTGATTGTCCCCTTGTACATGGCACTGGTGAGACTGCACCTTGAGTGTTCAGTTTTGGGCCCCTCACTGTAAGAAGGATATTGAGCTGCTCAGGCATGTACTGAGAACAGTAATGAAGCTGGTGAAGGGACTAGAAAGCAAGACATGTGAGGAGTGACTAAGGGAATTGAGGTTGCTTAGTCTGGAGAAGAGGAAGCTGGGGGGAGACCTCATTGCTTTCCACAACTACCGGAAAGGAGGTTGCAGCGAGGAGGGTGTTGCTTTCTTTTCTCACATGACAAGTGAAAGAATAAAAAATGATCTTAAGTTGCAGCAGGGGAGGCTTAGAATGGATAGTAGGAAAAATTTCTTCACGGAGAGGATGGTCAAGCATTGGAACAGGCTGCCCAGGGCAGAGGTGGAGTTGCCATCCCCAGAGGTATTTAAGAGATATGTGGATGTGGCACTTAGGGACATGGTTTAGTGATGGGACTTGATCAGTTAGGTTGATGGTTGGACTTGATGATCTTGAAGGTCTTTTGCAACCTACATGATTTTATGATTCTGATTCTAAGCTAAGAGACCTTTGCTTTGATGTTACATGATATGATTGGGGGCAGGGAAAAGAGATATTCCTACTTGTACCTTACACCTAGGTACAGGGCTGGCATATCCAAGCACATAACACTACTTGAGTTGCTTTGGATGCCCAGTCCCAAGGAGTTTGCTGCTTGTCACGTTTGCCGGGAATGTGTCCTACGCACAAAGGCAGCACGTGGAGCACAGTCTGGTATTAGCAAAAACAGCTCAAGTCCCAGAGGGGAAAGCTGGCACCATACCAGAGGCTGAATGACTCTGCTGTAGGTTCGCAACAGGGTGTCTTGCTGACCATCAAGGATGTTTGTCCTGGAACAACTCTAACATAGTCCTTGCTGGGCGAGAATCCTACAGTAAACCTCCCACGGATGAAAAGAGAGAGCCTGTGATATGTAAAGTTAAATGCTGACAAAAGAGCCATAGAAACTAAAAGGAAATCTAGCTCTTCTACTTTTAATACATTATTTAGGAACCTTGAGATGTGCTGTCTCAACCTGCAATGAATACTGAAAGTCTTACTGAATTTTTTCATGAAACTGAATTAAGTGAGGTTGAATTTGCAGTAATATTACAGCTTATTCCTTCACTGATGTGTCAACATTACATGACTGTTTTTTAAGGGCTCAGAGGAAATTCCCTGTAAGCCAACACAATGCTGCAGTGAGACACTGTTGTTTGCATGTCGTGGCTAATGAGAGACACAGAAAGCAACACCATCAGCCTGGCATGCAAGTGTCTGGCCACGTGCCCCTGGAGGAGGCTTGGGGCATTGATCCTTGCAGGGCATTTTTGCAGCAAAAGCACTTTCCTTCCGAAGAGACCAGTTTGCTTGGTGGGATCGACATCATTGTTTAAGGAAGTTTATATTTGACGGAGAGCTGCCTCATTTAACAGTCTTCTACCGTTAGGCTTGTGCCACAATTGTAGACACTTTCAGTCCAATGTGCAGGTGAAAATACAACTGAGAATGTGTAAGAATTAACATTCATAACGACATTTTCCAGGAATAAACAGAATTAAAATTTCCTATGGAATTGATCAACTCCAAAGACAATCTCTAAGTGGCTGCCTAGGGGTCTACACAGATCTGTTTTGCCAGTCAAGGGCAGAAGAGTCATATTTACCTTTATAACTAACAGTGTTCTTGTTCTTGTCCTCTGATGTGCAGTGTGGGTTGCAATTTCTGTCTCTCCTGGGCCAAGAGGCACTGATATGTTGCCTATCATTAGTGCCAGATCAGTTTGCTGCCACAGTGAGACCCTGCCTAAAGTGCTGAAGCTTGTTGGGGCTATGGGATCATGGCAGTAACATCAACCAAGTCATCATCTGTGACCTGAAGGGATCCTGTACTGGTTCCCTGGAGACCCTGGCTGTTAATATGAGGAAGATGGAGGTTAAGGGGCAGGTGAACAAGTCTTCCTTTGCGTCTCATTCCTCCCACGCCTTTGAACATGCTTTTGCAAAAATTTTTATTTTTTTTATTTTTATTTTATTTTTTGTATTTTCACCTGCACTTTGCTCTATGGTGTATGCTTATGAGTTGCCTTTATATGTGGACATGTTCAAAAGCCTACTGTATTTCTCCATCAAAGTGATGGTCTGGCTTTCTCATCCAAGAAACTGCATTGTTTCCCTAACATGACCTTATCACAACTGAGTTAATGCCCCGGGATTTTATCAATGGCACATAAATCAGTCATTTTGTGTAAGTTGACACCATAATGATCTTTCACCTACCTTACAGGAAAGGGGAAGAGAAAGAAGAGGAAGAGGAGGAAGAGGAACATCTTGGGTTTTCCAAGGTCTTGTCTGATCTGCTGTTGATGTGCCAGGTCAGGCAAAAGCTCTATTCACATAAACCGTTATCTCTGACAGTGGCCAGCAATGGGAAGAGTATAAGAAGACGGCAAATGTAGTGATACTTATCCTAAATCCCCAGCTCCAGCAATCTGTAGCTGAAGGACTGTGTGAGTCAAAGGTGGCACATTTTATATTGAAAACCCTTGATGGATTTTTCTTCTGAACTTATTCAGTTATTTGTGAACCCTTCTGTATTTCTCATTTCCACAGTTTGCTGGTGGCAAGAAGTACTCATTTTGGACCATGTGGACACTTTCTTCCATCATAAAGAACAGGGGCAGCTCTCACTTCTTATTTTTTCTCCAGCCTATAGAAATTTTGTGGTGTTCCTTCTGAGATCTAAATAATTTCCAGTTGTTAAAATTCCTTCTTATTCCCCATTTTGCCCTCTTTGGCTTGCTGCTCTTAGGTTCAACAATCTGCTCTTTCATCACAATTTTTGCTTTTTCTCCCCTAGTTTTCATATTCTCTGATTCCTCAGGCTGTGTAAGCAAATTCTCTGCTGATTGCACGTAAAGGCAACAATTAAGGAGAGTATTTTCCCCTTCATTTATTCTGTGTGCTTTCATCAAGCACAAACTGAAAGGAGATCTTCCCCTGCCTCTGCCTCCCTCCTTGCCTCTCTGCCGCATGCATTTGCATGGCAGAACTTCCTTTCGGATAACTTAGAATCATAGAATCACTTAGGTTGGAAAAGACCTCTAAGCATCTAGTCAACCGTTAACCTAGCACTGCCAAGTCTACCACTAAACCAAGTCCCCAAGCACCACATCTACATGTCTTCTGAATACCTCCAGGGATGGTGACTCA
>VXAL01017782.1:6699-22510 GCA_013399475.1 Chauna torquata | reverse complement strand
AAGCCTTATGAGGAGCGGCTGAGGGAGCTGGGATTGTTTAGTCTGGAGAAGAGGAGGCTCAGGGGAGACCTCATTGCACTCTACAACTTCCTGAAGGGAGGTTGTGATGAGGAGGGGGTCGGCCTCTTCTTCCAGATAACTAATGATAGGACTCGAGGTAACAGCCGCAAGTTGCGCACGGGGAGATTTAGATTAGATATCAGGAAAAACTTTTTCTCTCAGAGAGTGGTCAAGCACTGGAACGGCCTGACCAGGGAGGTGGTGGAGTCACCGACCCTTGCGGTTTCTAAGAGGCGCCTGGACAAGGTGCTACAAGATATGGTTTAGTAGCTTAGTGGGTAGTATTGGTGATAGGATGATGGTTGGACTAGATGATCTTGAAGGTCCTTTCCAACCTTGTGATTCTGTAATCCCTGGCTATCTGCTATTTCCTGATGCAGCTGTGGCCTAAAAGAGACAAGCAGCACTGAAACTCATGGAGCTCCTTTGTCCCTTGTGAGAGACCCAAACCTCTTTCAGGACCTTTGGCAGAAGGATCAAATGCTGTCCCTTCCTTTGCTGCAAACACTTTTCACTTCCAGCCATTCTCACTCAGCTTTCCTCAGGTGTCATGCTTGTCCACGTTCAACCCTAGTATGACCAACCAGGATTACACCCAGACACGTAAATGGGAATCTGGTAAGTTAGGTTCTCCTCTTTCTTCTTTGCCCCAGACATGGGTAGTTATGTCTCGGACTGGCACTTAGGAGTGATCTCTCCCTGGTCAGCAGCTGGTCCCTTGTCCAGCCCAAGGAATGCACAGAGGGTGGGTAGCCTCTGCAGTGTCCTCTGGAAGCCACCATACCCAGACCTCCTGTTAGTTAGCTGTTTAGGCATTAATGGTAAAATAATTCCTCATTCAGAACGAAAATGATCCTTTATGTTTCTCATATTTCATTCTTTATCTACATACAATTGTGCCGCTTAGAGATTCAACAGAATCCACCTTATTACAGGAAGACCAAGCCCAATCATCTAATTTACATCACATGGCAAGATGGGATGTAACTTTCCCTAGTAAGGCATCCCTAGAAACGATGCTTTGCTTAAAACTGATCCTTAAATAAAGATGTTACAACCATTTATTATTCCTTCATATGAAATACAAAGGGAATGCTTCTGCTCCCTCTCTCTATCTCTCTTTTTTTTTTTTTTTAAGTGAAACTTTAAAAGTAGTTAGAATAGCAACAATTGTGGTTTGCCGAATCTGATGCACACAATGTGGCAGAGGTGGTAGTTGACGCTACATCTTGTTGCTGTAAAATGAAGACACTGCTGCTTCCTGTCTATTATCACTTGTCTGTTTCTCCTGCCTAGTTTCTGAGCTCTTGGTCTGTTACTGTATGTTGAACCAAAACCAGCAAGTCCTTGATTCTACTTGTAGCATCATAAGCTTCCTCTGTTAGAAACATCACATGGGAATAGAATAAAAACAAACATACAGAGACAGTGGTAGGGAAGAAAACAGAACAATTAGCTGTACCACAGCAAGCCAGGTAATTGACATGCATTTGTTACAAACTGGTGTAAAGCATATCCTCAAACAGCATTTAAATATTACTCCTGACAGATAAGTGGTTCCTTTGACCTACTGGTCTGCCAAGTGTCGTTGGATCAGACGGCCGAGTCATGACATACACCAATATGGTTAAATCATGCTCTCCTTTTTTACCCGAATAGCGGTGTTCTTATACATTTGCCTAGCTTTGTGGTATGCAGCACGCGTGACACAAAGCATTCTACAATTGGTACTTAGTTTCTACTTCGGTTTTCTTCCCATATAAGCATTCTACAATTGGTACTTAGTTTCTACTGCTGTTTTCTTCCCATACTGCAGGAGCTGATTTTGCAAATTGCAATCGTGCCTTAGTCCCTGTTTTTACCTTAGTTCAGTAATATTCCCATGAGACCTCCCCGAATGCAACCCTGCAGCTTGGGTTGCTCATTCTTTGCACATCGTGGCCTCCCTGCTGCTCCAGAAAATCCTCAACAGCCAAGAACTAAATTCCCGCCCAATCACCCTCAGGCAATAACTGCTGAATTCTAGATAATTTGTGCAGTTCATAGATACACCTTTGTAACAGGTTATTCAAAGCAAATCAATTCAGAATTACTTTCTCTTAGAGAAAGAAGTAAATTGAAACCTAGGGAAAGCACACTACAAAAACTGGCTGCTCTTACCACATCACCTCTTATGTGGTGGCAAGATTTCCTCTTATGTGGAAAGATGAGGTCTTTTTCCCCCTGGAAAAAAAAAAAAATCTTTAATTAAATATTCCCTTCCAAAACAATCACGAATTTAAGTTAACAGTTCCCAAGTTCATCCTCCTTTTCTCCTACAGATTACTAGCCCAGTTCTCCAAAGATAATAACTTTTCTTTAATCATAGCAGAGAAAGTTGACCCCTAGTGCATATGCACTGCAATACAGTCCTTATTAAAATAATCAGAAACTATTTTTCCCAAAGGACCGTGCCTCGTTCAGCATACCAGATGGAGTACACTCGAGGAATGAACTAGGGCTGCATGGTGATTAAAGAGCTATGCACTTTATTACAAGGTTAAAAGGAAAAAGAAAGAGAAGCTAAATTGAACAATACGGAACCAGATTCCACACCAGCCTCTGCTACTGAGTTTCCAGGTGATGCTAAACACATCCTTTAACACAAAACTCATTCAGTTTGTTATTTGCTACCTACTTCTCATTTTCTAATTGATTAAATTAAGATTCTGGTTCTGATCTGGAAAACTTCTTACAACACAGCAATGAACAAAACAACACGTACTTAGACCATGGAACGCTTAAACACCCCGACTAATCAGTTTGTAGGTATTTTAACCACAAGTTAAAGTTAGTTTGAAGCTAACTTACTAAAGGTAGTAACACTTAAGTCTCTCACAGTCTCACTGCCCTATCTGTAAAAGGGGAATAAGAATGGGAATAAGATCTTCTGATATTTCTGTGAAAATTGTTTTGTTTTTATTCATTTGGAGGCTGAAGCTGCTGGTGGGGTGTCTTGGAAAAAAAGCTAAAAGAAAAGTAGTCATTTTTTATACAGAAAAGGTTTTGAAATCAGGAAGAAAGCTGAAGTCATGCAAATGCATGTGGAAAAAAACAGTTCATTGAAAATTTATTTATTAATTGAGTTTCTTCTTCTTCCCAGTAAGCAAGCAAAGTCTTGTGGAAAAATCATTACATATTCAGTGATAATGATAGTATCATTACATTTACACAAAGGAATTAAATTAAGGTTGCAAAAAACCTGTATGATACTATCCAACATACTTTCCAATGGAGTACTTGATTCTTAATTTTAACTTCAACTATTTTTAACTTAGTGTGCAGTATGGACACACACATACAAAAGCATTGAGAGAAGCCAACAAGTGTCAGAGAACTTCCCTTTGAAACGTTGCCCGTATAAACATTGACAATCAGTTCTGAACTAAGGCATCAACCATATTATTGAAAAGGTTTTTAAGATAAAAAGAAAAAAAAAGTGTAAAAACAGAACATTGTTAATATAGGCTAATGCAAAACTGAAAAGAAAAAAAAAGGGGGGGGGCGGGGGGGAGGGGGGCAGAAGCTTCTGATCAAAGTCCGAAAAACCCTTCATAATTAGCAACATTGAAGATCACTTAGAACAGATGTTATCCAATGCATGTAAAAATTTATGCCTGTATTAAACACATACTCGTATCAGACAAGAAACTTCAAGCAAATCAATTTATTTCCATAGAATTATAGAATATCTTGAGCTGGAAGGGACCCACAAGGATCATCAGGTCCAATTCCTTGCTTTGCACGGGACAACCCCAAAATCAGACCACATGTCTGAGAGCGNATGAGGCCTCCTCTCAGCCTCCTCTTCTCTGGGCTGAACAACCCAAGTGACCTCAGCCGCTCCTCATACGTCTTCCCCTCCAGACCCTTCCCCATCTCTGTAGCCCTCCTGTGGACACTCTCTGATACTTTCATGTTCTTCTTATACTGTGGTGCCCAAACCTGCACACAGAGCTCGAGGTGAGGCCGCACCAGGCAGAGCAGAGCAGGACAATCCCTTCCCTCGCCCGGCCAGCAGCGCCGTGCCTGATGCACCCCAGGGCACGGCTGGCCCTCCTGGCTGCCAGGGCACGCTGCTGGCTCGTGTTCAACTTGCTGCTGACCAGAAACCCAGATCCCCTTCTGCGGGGCTGCTCTCCAGCCTCTCATCCCCCAGGCTGTACGTACAGCCAGGGCTGCCCCTTCCCAGCTGCAGAATCCAGCACTTGCTCTTGTTGAACTTCATGCAGCTGGTGACTGCCCAGCTCTCTAATTTGTCAAGGTCTCTCTGCAAGGCCTCTCTACCCTCGATGGAGTCAGCAGCTCCTCCCAATTTAGTGCCATCAGCAAACTTGCTTAGTATACCTTCCAGTCCTGCATTCAAGTCATTTATTAAAACACTGAAGAGAACTGGCCCTAAAATGGAGCCCTGCAGAACCCCACTCTTGACTGGCTGCCAGCCTGATGGAACCCCATTTACCATAACACCTTGAGCTCGACCCATCAGCCAATTGTTCACCCATCATATTATGCATTTATCTAGCTGTATGCTGGACATTATGTCCAGAAGGATGCTATCAGAAACAGTATCTAAAGCTTTGCTGAAATCCAAAAAGATGACATTAACGGGCTTCCCTTGGTCAGCTGGATGGCTGACCTTGTCATAAAAGGAAATTAAGTTTGTTAAGCAGGACCCACCTCTCAGGAACCTGCATTGGCTGTGACCAATGACTGCATTGTCTTTCAGCTGTTTTTCAATATCTCCCAGAATAATTTTCTCTATAATGTTACTAGGCACTGAAGTGAGACTGACAGGCCTGTAATTACCAGGGTCTTCTTTCTTGCCCTTCTTGAAAATTGGAAATTTTTGAAGATATTAAGGAATTTGATTGCCTAGTGAAACTGATTATATTTTTATTTTAATTCAAAACAATAATGTTTAACATTGCATGTAGCTGAATTTTCAATATTACATACAAACATTAGATATGTAGGCACTATTTTTAAGTCAAATGGGTGGTCCTCTTCTTGGTGCACTGAAGCATGTAACCTGCTGAATATCTATTGCTCAATGCATATGATGAAAGTGGTTTGCAAGTTCTTTGTATGTTGCCAGTGATCATTTAAACACATCTACTTCAGAGTGAGCCAAAACTCTGGTTTGTCAAACTTTGCTGTAACACAAATTACTGAAATGAACAGGGTATTTTTTCTGCCTGTATATTTCCATAGGGAATGGCTTTCCAGTAGCATGGTACTGTTACCTTACTCTGGCAGACACACTGGAATCCCATTTCTGTAATAATGTACAATGCTTTGAGATCTTAGCTGAGCAGAGGCGTTAGACGTAGGTTAAATCCAGTTCACCTCTGTGGGAATTAATCATGTGATTAAGAGCTTTGATATATATATATATTTTGAATAAGCTTCATTATTAATGTGCTAGCATTTACATAATATTACAAGACAGAGTGTGAGTAGCACAGTTATTCAGGAGTTTAAAGGTGTACATCGTTTGTAGCTAAACTTTCTCCTTTTAGTACACTATGTTGAATGCAGAAGAATTTCTCAGAGCTACTGGAGTGAATTAAATACATTGTAATGAGATATAAAACCATCAATGGTTAGATTGGTCCTTCACATCAAATCTAGACTTGAAATGAAAATGTTATCTTCTGCCTGTTTGAGCTTACATCTATGTAAAATGGTTGCCCAGATGCATTCACCCTAGAAAATTACAGTACAAATTAGAGACAAAGACAATTTACACAACTGGGCTGTGTGCACGTTTTTGAGTTACTAGATCCTTCTGCCGCGTTAGGCCTTACTACCGATGCACTGGCACCTCTCTTGTCTACCATGCAGCATTTTTTTTAAGCTCTATCTGCCTCTTCCCTCATTGAGTTAATATATTGCACCTACACAATCTATGAAGTGGAAGTAGAGGAAAAGACAGAGCTTGTAGAACTTGTAGACACATCTAGTCAAGCATAAGACAGGAAACTACTGAATCTGCAACCTGGTCAGAAAAAATAATGAGGGAGTTGTTGTCTGAGTAATTTTGAGTTGTTAAATGGCAGGTTTTGAGCCTAACTCCATTGTTTTTTTCAAAAATTGCAGGTATACAGGCCGATCCCCTGAACTTCTGCACCCATGAATTTCTGGGTGCAGCAGGCTGCATCCCTAGCTCAGTTGTAGGTGCTAGTGCTGTGTTCATCTCAGCGACCTGCTTAATCTGGGCTTTTGTTCCAATCCAGAAGCAGGCAACGCTAGCACCAAGGGACAAGCTGGGGAACAGTTTGGCCCTGGACAGTTAACATACTTATACTCCAGGTCTGTGGCACCACCAGAAATGTCTAGTACTAGGGCCAGACCTCAGGAGGCCTGTCAGCTGCAGCAGTGCCCACCCACAGACAGGACATCCAGTGACTAACACAGGGAGTCTGCAGTCAATCAAAGAGAATACAGTGAAATGACAGCACTGTCTCAGCATTCACATATATTTAAATTAAGTGACTCATGTATACTTGCAGTAAGCATACTGGCTGTAAACAATACTGATGTGTGTCTGTCAGAACTTCAGCAGCTGTTTCTTTTGATAAGCTAGCGCCTGCTTCAAATGGCACATCAGCTACAACTTTGTCAGCAGCACTGCCTAACCTCTGTTGCTCTGGTGCCTGAAGTTGTTCTTTACAGTCATTGTAGCTATTGGAAATGCAGTGGGATCTTACCTTCTGCCAGGTGACCATGAATTGGGCCTTCAGGTATCTCCATACACACTGGTGGTGCCTTCTGTACTGGCAGGATTATGATATGCTGCACAATTTGTAACTTGTATGAGGAATGGCAAATCCAGCCAACCCGACGTCTTGCAGTAAGAGTGCAAACACGATAGCGGCCCACTTCCATTCAACCAACAGCAACCTTTAATACTGCTTTCTTGAAAATCATGTCTGTGGTGGTAGTTGCATGCATCTTTGTGCAATGTGTGCTTATTCCAGACAACTCATGTTCCCATTCTTGCCTTCTCTTTCAGTAATGTGACTTTTACAA
The DNA here is from genome assembly GCA_013399475.1 of Chauna torquata. NCBI lineage: Eukaryota > Metazoa > Chordata > Aves > Anseriformes > Anhimidae > Chauna > Chauna torquata. Next base: position 15,376 of record VXAL01017782.1, on the reverse strand, counting down.
CTATTATTTTCTCGCTTGATCCAGTCCAAACCTTTGCACCCACATTCCATTGGTTTCTCCAGTTCCCCTCGTTAGACATGAATTGTGTCTCCCCTCCTTGTTGTCTTTGGTAGTCTGGTTGCTCTTACTAGAACATGCAGGAGTTTCCCAGAGAGAAATCCCCCTCTTTTGGTTCAAAGTAATCTTTTTGCACATGGTGGTACCACTTATTACCTATCTGTAACAAAAGAAGTATGTCAGAAAACATACTCCCATGAACACACATCACTTCTGGACAGTGATCCTCTTCGGGAGGGTGTCACCTAGGATGGATATGTCTCCTTGCAAGCACTCATTACACAATGGGAAAGGGTGGATTTGTTGGAAGGAGGGAACAAGGGAGGACTTGAAACTGTTCATGGTCCAACAAAGGCAATCCTTCATTTACCCAACACGTGCTACGTCCACCTGTGAATGATACCTACACAAGGGGGCTCCCATTCCTTTCATGGCTCCCCAGAGTTGGACCCTCCATTCCACTTCATGTTTCTCCAAGTGACCTGGGCATGTCATCTGCTCCTCAAGAAGATGAGTAACATACAGGTAGGTAGCATTTACACGTCACAGAAAGAGTGAAATTTACAGCCTTTCCAAGACAGAAAACCCACATGTTGCAACATGCAACTATTTTGTTGCTTTGTCAAGCACCAGAAGAATACATAAACATGCAATAAAAGGTAAAGAAATATGTTGCCAGTACAGTGGTAATCTTCTCTTGCTTTTGCTCACCAGACAAAGGTATGCATGCTACCCAAAACTGAACTTGTGCATTTGCTGTGAGAAAAGAAACAAAATGACAGTACTAAATGTTTCAATGCAATTTTGCTCTAAAATTTCATATTCAAGGCAAGTCTCGGGCATTGGCATAAGGAGTTGAGCAGAGCTCCTTTACCACAGAAACCGGTAACACTCCTTGTACCCAAAAGCACAGCTGAGGTGACATTAACAGTGACAACTGCAACATTACCCAACTAGATAGTTTGAATCTAGTTAGGAAAAAAACTGAAACTTTGTTTTTCTGGAAGAACTGTGTGGTTAAAGTCCTAGATCATGAATCAGAGAAAAATAAGAGCGTTTACAACTTGAACATTTTAATCAGAATTCTGCCTTCTACAATTTGAGAAAGATGACAAAACTGAATCTGATACAGGAATTTTTAATTTTATTTAAAATTCAGTATGAAAAAAATTGGGGGTGGGGGAGGGGGTGGGGGGAATGGGGATTTAGTTATGCTTTCTAGCCAGGCAAATGGACAGAAAATTATCTAGTGTTATAAATTGAGGAAAATATTTCAGTTTCATAGATACTGAAAATAGGTGCGTCTCCACTAAGGACAATGTGCTTTTCACATTCAAATTGAAAACAAAGAACAACACATTTTACAAAAAAGTTTGTCATATATCCTACTTTACCTTTCCTTATCTTGAAATTTATATCAAAACAGGTCAATTTAAGCGATTTTCGTAAGGACAGCTAGAGTTGTCAAGGTCATCAATTAAAACCTCAATTGCTGTCTGCTATTTATATCCAGAAGACTATAAACGCTTTAGTTACATGAGTATTCACACTGGAGCTCAGATATTTCTCCATAATGCTAGTAGAGACCATATAGCACTGGAATCAGAAGCACCACAGCGGCTCAGGCAAACAAGCCCTGCTATCATAGCCTGTCTGGGAAAATGAACTAAAATCTCCTAATGCTGTCATATCCCAGCTTTGAACAAAGCTCTAGACCCTCGATCCTGCTTGCAGACATACAGTACATGTAGTTATTCATATTTAATTTAGAACCCTGTTTTCTACATATTTAGTTTCTATTATTGAGTGGTTCCAATGCTACTATAAAATCTAAGGCCTCGATTCAACAAAAGTTATTCAGAGAGTGCACTCAAGTTGAAAATATGGTGACTAACATCTTTTATTTGGGAAAAGGGAGAAAGCTAAGAAGTTTTTATTTATTAAAACTGTAAGATTCAGAAAAAGAATTCAGTGCAAATCATTAAGTTACGCATAAGCCTTCAATCAGTGAGTTAACAACTAAGACTTCTGACCACACCCTTCCATCTCATCTAGGCAAAAATTCTGCTTAAATGGAAACATTACCCTGTTATTTTTTTTTTTTTTTTGCCATATGAAAATTTTAGCAGAAAAACTCAGCAAACCTGCATGTTGCACTCAGGTAAGATGCAGCTGATTAAATCTGAGCATTGTTTCAGCAGGAAAAGTTGTTTCTTCACTAACTACTGTTTTCTGAAAACTAAATCTACGTGGCATAAAACAGTACTTCAAAACATCTCATCCAAACAAACTGGTTTAGATGAGAAATGGGCATGTTAAATAGGCCACACCAAGTACTGAGCCGATATAAGTAAGCTCCTTTCACTCTTTAAGTTGGTGCGGCATTGCCATATACCCAGATACATCACACACATAAAACTTCTAAGATTATATATCACTTAGCATGCAGAAGCACACCAGTAAAAGACTTTCACTGCAACAGTGTTGGAGTAGATTGGAAGCCTTTTTTATTGTGCTACCAACCACACAGAAAGAACAGTATGCAGACATCCAATTGCTCTTTCATTTTTCAAAAAACAGATGAAGAAAAAACCAGTGCCAAAACAAAAACCCCACAGTGATCTTATGTAGCAATAAGGATAGGTGGACTATGTACACTGAGATGTTGCATACATACTTTCTACTGCTGCAATCTCATAAACAGCATCTCTCTTTTGGACACTGCAAATCATGGCGTGTACAGACCAGCCAGTTCATTTTTAGAATAAAAGAATGAAATGGATTACGTATCTACAACATAATACAACTAGGAAAGAAACTGAGGGTGCTTATTTAGATAAGACAAGACTGAGGGAGAATATAATAATCTTCAAATACATGGCAGGGTTGCAAAGGGAACTAAGCTTTTTCCACAATTCACTATAGCTTAAAATTTTGAAAAAGGATATTTTAGATTATACATCAGGAAAAAAAAAATAAAAACCAATCTACTAGAAAGGATAGTTAAGATTTGAACTTACCTAAACAGTCTTCATATTTGGAAATGCAAAAATAGCTTCCAGAAACAGCACAACAATGTCACTATATTTGCATCTGCTTTGGTAAGTTCATTTAATGTGTATCTTCAGAAACTTTTCTGTGTTTAGAAATATGAGGGGCCTTTGGACTCTATCAGAGCACAGAATAAGAAAAGCTGTATTTAGTCTGAAAAAAAAATCCACCTAATCATGCATCTATTCTTGGACAGTAGTCAAAGCAGGTTCAAGAGAATAAGAACAGGGCAAACATACTGCACTTGTTGCTGAGGAATCTCCAGATTTCAAAGCATTTGTGCCCTAGGGGCTTTTGAAGTGATCTCTTGCAGAAGTCAGTGCTAGTCTAAAATCCCTAAAAATGGGCGTTTCATAAAGATTCCTGATAAATACCATTTACCATAAGACTTTTTTTTTTTTTTTTTTTTTCCATTCTATAGGAAAATCTGTGGGAGGAGCAGAGTTCGCTGGTTAGAAATGAGTAATTCTTTGTACAAGTACAGTTGATCCAGCTGGATATCTGTTGAACTGAGATCAGTTTCAGAACATAAGAACAGTGAAAAGTCTGGGAGAGCATGTGTATTGTTTCATTGCGTATCTTTAGGGACTAGGTTTTCTGAAGCTGTAATGAGTAAACCTTTGTCTCCGTTAAACAGAATGACACCTACAGAAGATCAATGAACAAACCACCTTTTTGGAATATTAGTTCAAAAGGATCTCTGGCCTAACTTTTACTTTTGACTTCAGATTTTGTTCTTGCACTATGTGCAAACCCTACTGCCCTTAAGCATCCAAAAGGCTTATCCCAAAAGCATAGACAGTATCAGCTAAAAGACTTACAGAAAGGACTGTTTCCAACAGCAGAAAGCAGGAAATCACATTCAAAAGTTTTCACAATTTAAGAATTTTATTTGTATCTCTTAATAAAATCAACACTTAAACTAATCCATCCATCCTGATAATATCTTTAAGAAATCTTCTCATTTTACTGTCTTAAAATAAGAATGGTTGAAGATGTAAACCGAACAGAGTGCAAGCCACTTGGAATAAGTAAGCAATTGTAGATAGAGAAAAACAGGCAATAATATGATTAGAACACAGTACTCCAGAGATCTGGGACAATTGTGCAGTAATTTAGCAGTTAACTTCAAACAACAGCATCCGTAGTACCATGAAACAAGAAGTTTGTAGCAAATAGCAGTTGATTCTAAAACTAAGAAGCAGTCTGACCACATAGCATTTTTTGAGACTTGAGTCTTTCAATTACGATATATATTAAAGTCTTTTCCTAGCACTTACTGGTCAAGAAGAAAAATAAAAATGCATTCTGCCTCTTCCAACTCAAGCAATTTCCATTCTCAGACCCATTTGCAGATTCTGGTGATGTACACACTTATCCTTTCCATACACTAAATTGATGTGTTCAGATTTAATTAGGAACTACAGGACGTACAAGCTATGTCTCAAATTGCGCTAATGATGAAAAAAATCACAAAGCCCCAACAAAAAATAATAGATATACTCTGCTAGCTGTAATACTGTAAAGTCTGTAAAGCCACCTTTTAACAACCTTTTTTTCCTGGAGTCTTCCAAAAATTTACTCCACATTCAGTTTCTGTCTCCAGAAATTCCATTTATTGAAGAAATATAGCCTCTCCCCCAATAAATGGGTTTATTTCCCATTAAACCTGGGCCATCTAATAAATTTGAATAGTTTTATTTCAGCAGATCAGCTCTCATTCTTTACTGGGCTATTAACATCTTGACTCAACTGGGAATAACACTTTCCATACGTAGCTCCTCAATTTCATAATTAGTTGTCTTCATCTTTTGATCTTGTGTTTTACATCAAATTGTAAAGTGATAAATCCACTTGATATAAACTTTAGTCCTATTTATACACAGATCACTTACTGGCCTCTGTGATGACATATTACTCCCTACAAAGCATGTCAAATTTCTCTAAGAATGTTAAGCTACCATAAGATGTTTTTTTATCCACAGCTGGAAATAGTTTTGATGGTATTGTGTGTATCAACAGGGGCTGCACACAACTCGGCCGATTTCCAATTGCTAAGACCAAGACAGGTGCAACGTAAGCATCTTTGAATAACTTAGTGTTAATAACAGCCAATTCAGTTGCTTATAGCTCAAGTACCTATGCTTAGCAAGCATAACAGCTCTTCAGGATGTATTCAGCTCAAAGCCTAGAAAGATTCTACAGAATTAAAACAATTCTGGGAAGTCAGAAAGACAGTCTCTACTGCTAGGGTTAAAGTGTGTCATCTCTAGAAAAAAAAAATCTAAATAAAGTCTACAATTACATTGAGTTTTAACACTGATGGTCCCCTTTACATATGGGAGCAACATGCTTTACCTTCTATTGCAAAACTTATTTGTTGTTCTCTCACCTGCAGTCTATGACACAGCTATTTTTCACAATGATTCTTTCTGGATTTTCCAACTAAACCTCTTTAAAAAAAAAAAAAAACAGTGGTATTCTCATTTCAGTTTTATCTTTAACTATGGACAGAAAAAGTGGGTATAAGAAGGGAGGAAGTAAAATAAGGACTTGGATTTATTGTAAATACAATATATTTCCCAGCAGTGTGTGGCATATGAGCAAACTGTAGACGAATTTGACCTTGGGAGGCTGATTTTGCATCCATTACCTTCAGACCCAATCTAAGTTTTTACTATGGCAAAATAAGTAGGGTTCAGTGCAAATCAGCTGGTAGAGGGTTAAAAAAAAAAAAATCCACTTTACAGGAGACATCAGCCCATTATTATAGAAGTAGCCTCAAAGGCATTCCCACTCTGCTCAGAGGAAACTGAAGAATCAGGAAAAGTACCACCCCTGCTCCCCATCTTCCATAACACGGGAACTTCCAGGAAAAAGCCAGCCCCACCAATACTGCTAGCAAGTTTATACCTTGATACTATACATATGCAAAATTAGTGATATGTTTACAATAATGTAATTGTATCAAACTAGAATTTTAACATTTCACCTATGATAGTTAAGATTCCTGTGGAATGTGATACAGTTAGAAAAAAAATTAGGTCTTCCTGGTCTTAAAACTTTTTCTTTTAATTTTTAGGGCACTGGCTGAAAAACAAAAAAAACTGCTGGATGTCATCTGCATTCATGTGAATGTAACTGCACATTTCAGTGACAACTGCTTCTGATGTCACTTTTTCATTTTAGAGTTATGGCTGAAGTTTAGTATTTGCCCCAGATTTAAAGAGTACAAATGTAAACAAGCTTTCCTAAAGTCTTGATCTGAGGCTTCACCACAGGTCTGAACACTGACACCATGTGGCATATGCAAGTAGTACCCTTATGTGAGTGGCGCAACATCTGTTCACACCAGTTGGAGATGGTCCTCACAAATAAATTGACTTAATAGCTATTATCAGTAGATTTAACAGCAAAAAGGTGCTGCGTTACTGTGTTCAACGAGACCTTATCAGTAATATCCTTAATATCTGCAAAGAGTTGAAGTATCACACTGAATGCTAGGAACATTGTAAACAATTTTTATTTGTTCACGAAAACTTACATACAACATGTTTATTAATTTTAAAAAAATCTCAACACAAAAGGCAATAGTTGGGGTTTTTATTTGCAAAGGGTAAAGCATCTCCTCAATTAAAAAATTAAGTTCTAACAATTCTGAGGAGTCCACAGAGGATAAAGTTACTTATAATTTAGTATCAGCAAAAAAACTGTTAACACTCCAGGTTACTGTAGAAAAAGTATATATCACACTTATAGCATACAAGATTTATAACAAACAAAAAAATACCCTGTTTTAAAAGTAATATCCCTTCCAAACAGGTTTTTGTTTTAGTGCACCCTCTCCTTAGGCTTTACATTTACAATTCTCTATATACAAAAAGGTACAACAAATTGGTACAGTATTTATTGCAACAAATTAAGGATGCCATAATATACACAGTTTACATTAGCCCCGCCTCAACTTGCATACCTTCTTGCTTCTTATTCCTCCCTTGAAGCAGTCTCCTTATCTGGTTCTAGGATTAAGTTCTTTCATTGAAAGGCACGTACTTATCTACAATAGAAGAAACAGATGCATTAATGTGAAATGTCCTGCTTTAAAGGTAACTTTAGCCTCTATTTTTAAAGACCAAAATTAAGACAAAAAAGTGCAATATTTTATTATTAAACTTGTCCATAAAAACATGTAGTTACCACCTTACTGTGAAGTAAAGTGCCATGAGACCCATTCATTTAAACCTCCCAAACAGAAAGACAGCACATTTATAAAGAAGTGTTTTTCCCCCCCACCATGTTAGATGTATTTAAGTAGACAGGTTAAATAGTGAATAAATATGTTCTCACGTGCAGTAAAATAAGACTTTAATTTTAGACCTCCTTTTTTTTTTTTTTTTTAACTTTTAAAAACCACATATGTAAGATATGCAATCTGTAAGATTAAATGCCACATAAGGCCCAGTGAACTTCCAAGGCTCCCGAGTTCCTATTCAAATTTTGATAACTCTCAGTAGCATTCTGTAACTGGAATGCTATCATAAATAGAATAATGTTTACCTTGTGACTTGCAGTGCAGCAAGTACTGCATGCATAAAGTGATTTAATGAAGACTAAACTATAAGTGTGATACAGCTTTTAAAAACAAAGATGTGATTGCAGGATACTCTACCTCAGTTGAGATTTAGGCCATGCTGCATGGTGACAAACCAAAGGTCAGAATTTCAAACTTTGACATGCAATAGTAAGTTATTGAACAAAAGGGCTAAAACATCACATTCAGGTAAGATGCCCCAAACTGAAGAGGCACAGAGACTTCACAGAATACAGAGCACTACATTGGTGATGAGACAAGGGGAAGACACTTCAGTTACACCTATGTTACATTTTTTCATTTACCTCTGAAAGAAAACAGTAACAACACTAAAAATACTAACATATCAGCACAACAATATACTAACTTTACTATATTAATTTTAGGAGAGAAGCCAGTTTCTCTGCTCAGTCTTATAAAGGGTCTAATAGACTTACCAGCTAACACAAAACAAGCCTATACATTTCTGACACATGCATACTGCACTGTACAGTATCACCTTAAAAAAAAAATCTTGATTGTTTCAGCAAAAATGAAAGTAGAGTGGATACCACTGTAGCCTGCTTATATAATTTGTTGTCCATAACAAAAGTATATGAACTCACCAGAACATGTCAATTACAAGCCTAATTTCCTGTGACTGTGTTTAGTTTTTGAGGGCCTTACATTATGAGTTATAATTAAAAAAACTTCGAATCATTTCAAAGGACAAAGCGTATAACAATACTTAGATATTTTCAGATGATATCATCAGGTTGTCCTCAGGGTCTCTTTGATTCCTTATACATTTTGTACTCATTGGTTAGGGAATAATATATATTGGGCTTACGTGGCAAGGTTTTGGTAGGGGAGTGGCCTCTGTGAGAAGATTCCAGAAACTGCCCCAGGTCAGACAAGAGCCAGCTCCAGCCGGCTCCAAAAGGGACCCGCTGCTGGCCAGACCTGAGCCATGAGCGATGCTGGTTGTGCCTCTGGGAG
>VXAL01017781.1:2323-19354 GCA_013399475.1 Chauna torquata | reverse complement strand
GTGACGGGCGCCAGCGGGTGAGCGTGGGGACCGGGGGGAGGAGCGGGCCGGCCACGCGTGTCCCGCCGCGGCACCTAACGCTTTTTCCGCCCGTACCGTTGCAGCGGCGTGGGACTGGCGCTGTGCCGGCGGCTGCTGGAGGAGGACGGCCGCATCCACCTCTGCGTCGCCTGCCGCAACGCGCAGAAGTCCGAGGCCACGCGCGACCTCATCCTGGAGGCCCACCCCGCAGCACAGGTCTCCACCGTGGAGGTGGACCTGGGCAGCCTGGCCTCCGTGCTGCGTGCCGCGCGTGAGCTCCGCTGCAGGTGCGTGCGTCCCCCCCCCGCGCCGTGCTCCCGCGCCCTGCCGCGCTCCTCACAGCGCTGCTCCCTTCTCCGTGCAGGTTCCAGCGCCTGGACTTCGTCTACCTCAATGCCGGGATCATGCCCAACCCTCACGTGAACCTCAAGGCCCTTTGGAAGGGCCTCCTGACCGGGTAGGAGCGTGGGGGGCCTGGGCCACCATGGTCCTTGTGGGGGGCCGGAGGGGGTGTAGGGATGCTTCTGGTGTCATGGTGGCCAAGGTGTGCCCTTGGGTCCAGGCTGAAGACCCTGCTCTCCTTTCTTGGCATAGAACCACAGAATGTTTTGGGTTGGAAGGGACCTTAAGACCACCTAGTTCCACCCCACCCGCTTGCCAAGGTCAGGGGTACCTTCCACTAGATCAGGTTGCCCAGAACCCCATCCCACCTGGCCTTGAACACTTCCAGAGATGGGGCATCCACAACTTCCCTGGGCAGCCTGTTCCAGTACCTCAGCACCATGGAAAAAATTCTTATACTTAATCTAAATCCACCCTCGTTCAGTTTAAAACCTTTGCTCCTGGAGCTTGTCCCCATGGGAGGTGTCGCCTTGCTTGGGGTGGGCTTGGCAGCCAGGTGAGGTGCTCTGAGGCACCCAGTGCAGCGTCTCATCCCTGGTGTGGGGCCAGCTGCGTGCTGGAGGGGAGGTCGGGTGCTCACCCAAGGCCTGTGGAGCCTGGCGGGGGTGTGGGGGGGGTTACTGAGAACGGCTTGTGTGTTCTTGGGCGGGGTGAAGCATGCTGTCACTGGGTCTCCTTGCTATTGTCTTGTCTCTGTTGTGGTTTTTGGTTTCCCAGCTGTGGGTCCTAGTATTTTATGAAACTGTAGTAGCTGACCTTTAATCTCTGCGTGGGGGACCCATGCTGGGGGTAGAAGTGGCGGGCATGGAGTCTGGTACAGTTAGGTGCTGAACAAATTGGGCTTGATCCTAGGTCTTTGCTCCATGCTGGAGCTTGGTTTCCATATCTGAGTGATTCCTCTCTAACTCCTGTCCTTGGCTTCCAGGAGGGTGCTTCACATGCTGACCACCGCGGAAGGCATAATGACCCAGACGGACAGGCTGAACGGAGATGGGCTGCAGGAGGTGTTTGCTACCAACCTCTTTGGGCACTTTATCCTGGTGAGGCCGTGTTTGAAGATTGGACTGTAGGTCTGGTCACTGTGGCTAGGGATGGGTACAGCGGGTGCTGACGAATCAGGTCTGCTTTACATTTTCTGACCCTGATGCAGGCTGGAGCCTGACGGGTAAAGAACGATAGGTGTCGGACTTTGTTAAAATAGCTCTAAGTGGTGGTAGACCCATCATTGCAAGGATTAATGCAATCTAAAGGTTTCTGTGGTCACTGGATAGAGGTAAACCATGTGTAGTTCTCTCTCTCGCCAGGGAAGACACCAAGGCTTGGTTCTGTTGCATTCTGAGGTGCTAAACTGAGCTGTGCAAAAGAGTGCCAGCTGCTTGTAGATTTTCCTGGGGAAACCTGGGCTGAAGTTGCACCTGAGCTGTGGCTTCTTTGTCAGAACTTCCTGCGCAGCTCGCTGGCTTGCGTGTGGCCTGTCTGGTGAAGATTGGCTAAGACTAGGGAAGCTGAGATAAGCTTGTAGCTTTTCAGAATGGTAAAACTATACCGTAAGGCTTTAAAATTGCTATGTTAAGTAAGTTAACAATTCTCTTGCAGGTTCGTCAGCTTGAGTCTCTGCTCTGCGGTAACGAAAAGCCGTCACGACTCATCTGGACCTCTTCCAGCAATGCAAGGGAATCTGCCTTCAGCCTCTCTGACTATCAGCATGCCAAGGGACAGGAATCATACAGTTCCTCCAAATATGCTACTGACCTGACAAGTGTGGTTCTGAACAGGAAACTTAATAAGCAGGTAATGATGGGATTTGTGTGTCTGAAGAAACTAATGAGTACCTACTATTCATAATTATCGTTACATTGTTGTTACCTAGTTGCATTAATTCATAGCAATCGGGTATGTTACTTAATGCACACGTAAGAACTACCCATGGCTGCGGCTGAACCAGTGGTGGGGGCACTCAGACTGCCAGCCACTGGTCTTCCTGGTTGGACATTCCAGCACAGAGACTGTTTCTGGCTTTTTTTTTTCTGTCAGTGGGTTTTATCTGAAAGCAGAAGCTTCTAGGAGAGGTTCCTACCTTGCAAGCTCTAGTTTTCTCTTTAGACCAAAGAATTGGTCTTAAAGAGCAAAGAGGTGCTGCTGTGGCCGCTCTCTTCAGGCGTATGCACCCATCTGAACAGGGCTGCTCAGGCAGCGCTGCCTGCGAGCACCTGAGGCACAGGCTCTGCTCTCTCCTGCTGGCTCCGTGCTGATATGCCAGCTTGCCACGCTGAGATGTCTGAGCAACCTGCCTTCCCTGTCCCGAGGGATTGCCAGCTTCTGTTGGCATGCTGCAGCCCTAGTCCAGTGGCGGCGATTTCACTCTTTTGAAATGCTTCAGGAGAAAATGTTTTAATCCTAGAGGCCTGAATTCTTCTCCCTTAAAGGTGAGGTAGCCTCTGAGGTAGCTGTGTAGGCTGTTGCTTGGTGGCTGTGGCTGTTGAACCGCGTGTAGACCACCAGCATGAGATCCTGATGTGCCAGGAGTCTCTGCTGTCTGTGCGGTGGGCTGGTAATGGGCACAGACTTAACAGCAACGCTTCTAATTTGGGACCTCTCAAAAATCACTGTCTGATCACTTTCTGGTTCTCACAGTCTTAGAGAACAGGTAATAGTAGATACCTTCCTCTCTATACTCACCTTCACTTTCTTGCTGAGAAGGACTCGGAGGGAAGGGGTATGATCCCTTCTTTACTATTGTGTATTTACAAACTGACTGAGTTTCTTCTCTGCAGGGTCTGTATTCCAGTGTTGTTTGTCCTGGTCTCGTTATGTCTAACATGACCTACAGAATTTTGCCAGTTTTTCTTTGGAAGCTGCTAATGCCCATCATGTGGCTGGTAAGTGAAACTCTTGGCTGTTTTGGGGAAGCATTTCTGAAGTTGATTTGTGTTGAGATGGCGATACGCTTCGCTGCAAGTGATGTGCAGCCTGCTTGTGGCTCCTAGCTACCATTGCTGCTACGTAGCTGTTCCTTCTGTTGGATTGGGCAGGCTGGCCCTTTGCAAGTAGCTTTCTGACTTTTTTGAGGGGCAGGTTGTTCCTCAAAGTAACATACTGACCTTCTGAAGCAGCAGGCTTCCTTAGAGGGAGAGGCGGTGGTCTCCTTCCTCTGTTTGGAGCTCCTCGAAGCATGGGACACAGAGGGGAGAGCTGACAACATCCACTTAACCACAAGCAAGTGGGTCCTGCTGCTCTTGCTGGCAGCTCAGCTGTCTGTTCTGACTTGTAACTGTGCTGCTGTGGCAGCAACGTTAAATGCCTGTTATCTGTGGGAGGACTTTCAGGACTCTGGGTGTGTGCTTCCTGTGGGCTGTTATTCCAGTGAAGGTGCAAAGCACGGAGCTTGGAGAATGAGAGGGAAGGGCTTTGCTGCATCTGCTCGGCGTTGGGCAGAGGGCCCTGCTGGTATCTTTTTTTCCGCTGTAGGTTTCTTGTGAGGAACAAAACTGGGAAGGAGAAGCAGAGAAGGTGTAGCCAGGTCTTGCAAACCTGTTCTTTGGCACCTTGGGGCCCGCTTTTCCCAGCTGACCTCCTCTGAGCCCTCCCTGCAGTTCTGCTGCTGGGCAGCGCTGTACGCACAGCCAGAGCTCAGCCCCTCAGCCACGGCAGCACTCAGCAAGGCTCCCCTTGCCAGCCTGGCGTGGGCCTGCAAAGCACTGTGCCTTTCAGTGGCAGCAGGGTTCAGGACGAGACTTGTCCCTTGTGCCTTGAAATGCTGTTCATTTTTGCAACAGACTTTGCTTTCTAGAGGTATAGAAAGAACACTGAAAAGTAGTTGTCTGCTCCCTGTTGCCTCTTCTCCCACTTCCCCAAAACTGTCTTCGCCTGTCTTCCTGTGGCTTCGGCTTTCCAGGTTCAGTGCAGTTCTGGCCCTGCTTGCAGGCTGCTTGCCTTGACGCTGTTGTTGCACGATTGGCCTTCCTGCTTAAGCTGCCCACGCGGCAGTAGCCGATCCCAACGGATCACCTTTCTCCTGTCAGTGGAGAAGGCAGTGCTGTCTCGATTGTCCTCCAGCACTGGCGGTATTGTGGATCCACTCTGCCTCCTGCCTGACGTGATCTCAGTACTGTTCGAGACATGCCTGCAGGGCATGTTTGGCTCGTTGCCTCTGTCTCTGGGGCTGGCTCCGCGTGGAGGCGTGGAGTGAGGCTCGCTGATCTGCTGGGCGGCTCCAGAGAACTGGGCTCGTGGTGGTAAAGGGATGCTTTGTTTGTAAGCAGCTTTGAAAAGCATTTCTACCCCTCGTAGATGATCTGGTGTTGCTGGGCTTGCCAAAGAAACCTTGGGCCAAAATACTCGTTCTGTCTTTTATTTCGTTTCCCCTCAGATACGTTTTTTTGCCAAGACTTACACTCTGACACCATATAATGGAGCAGAAGCCCACGTAAGTGGTTCACAACTTGATTTAATAGCCCTCCCTCCTGGGTAGCTCTTCCTACTGTCTGCAGGCTCGAGCTAAGAGCCCCTGTGCAGGGCTGCAGGGTATGTGCTGGATTTCCCCTCTGAATCGTCCACAGCAGAGAGTGCTGGGGGACCAGCGGTGACCAGGGCTGACCCCACAGGTGATGCTTCATGCCCTTCATCAGATGCCCATAGAAAGAAGGATTTGGGGAAAACTCTGTCCCTTCCATCTCTGGTGGGGAGGATGCTGCTCCACCTGCTTGCTGTCAAGCAGCCGTAGGCGTGTAGACAGAGGGAAGGAGGTGGGTTGTGCAGGCACCGCGCGCGTCAGGGATGGCCGTGAGCAGGTTTGGTTATGTGACCTGCTGAAGTGGTTTGGCACTGGGGGCATGATGTGTGCGGCTTCCTCCTGGCTCAGGTAGGTTAAAGCTGAGGGCGGCCGGAATTTCTTCTCTGGATATCGAGTCTCCCCCTGCTTGGTGAAAGCACCCATGGTGTGTTCACCTGTGTCCGCTAGCAAGTTGGGTCCTCGACCCCAGGTTTGGATGGGGCTGCCTGCGTGACTCTGCGTGTCTGTGCTGTTCTTCCTAGGTCTGGCTGTTCAAACAGAAGCCAGAATACCTGGATGCGCTTGTCAAGTACCACAGCTGTACCTCTGGACTGGGGAAGAACTACGTGGAGCCCAGAAAGGTGAATGGAGCAGCAACCTCCTGCTGCGGGGGCTCGGCTTGGCCGGGGTCCTGCTGTGTGCTGCCTTGCACGGAAGGGCTGCTGCCGAGGGGTCCTGCGGCTGGAGTGGAAACTAGGAGCGTGTTGAGTGCTGAGCAGCAGAGAGGGATGTGGGGTTGTCTGCGAGCTTTTCCTAGAGTAACTCCTGGCTGCCAGCCCTGTGCTGGAGTGTGGAAGCTCCTAGGACAGGCCAGGAAAGTTTGCGGCAGAGGGTGTGAAGGTTAGTGTGTTGCGGTGCTAAGTCAGGCTGTCTTGCCTGTTCTTTAGTTGCACAATCCCTCCACTGGGCTGGAGAGCTGGAGGTAAAGAGAAGCGACAAGCTCTCTGCTGTCAGCTGAAGTTCAGTGGCGGTGGAGCAGGGGAGCTGGAGGTGCTTTAGGTCTCTGATGCCTGTGCTTCACGCCTGAGACTTTGCTGCACCACAAGCTGGACTTGAGCAGGCTCAAGCTATGGCCCAGTGTTGTTTTGACAGTGGAGATGCTGCTCAGAACAGGATCAGTGTGTAATGATGCTTCCCCAAAATATGCTCTGGCCTGTGCCCTGGAGGTAGATGCCTTTGGATGCCCCTCTGTGAATGCAGAAATTCTGGAGGGGCACCCAGAGCTGCCCTCAGTGCTTGTGCTGGCTGCCATCAGTGATGTCTCTCAGTACTCTTCTTATTCTTTTCCAGATTGATGTGGATGAAGAAACTGCTGAGAAATTTTACCAGAAGCTGTTGGAACTGGAGGAGCAGGCTCTAGAGAGATATGGTGATCTCCTAGATTAAGTAAAAGCCAGTCTCAGTGGGTTAACAGTCTTGTATCAGTAACACGGGCTTCCTTCATTCTGGTGCTACTTGTGGTGCCTGCTGTTCTGCAGGCACGTCGCTTTAGACCCAATCTTCCTTCTCTGCAGAAGGTGAACAGTTCCTGAAAATGGAAATGTGAAAACTGAAGAGAAATAGTCTTTCTGGTATAGGATTTTTCTGGCATAGAACTGGAAACCTATTGTGGATGGAAACTGTCTTAACACAGTTGCAAAGCACTGTCTTCTAAAAGCATGACTGAACTGTGCACAGTTCAGAAAGAGCCTCAAAACGTAGCTTACGTCTGGTTTAGTGCGGGAAAGGCAACAGCCTGGGTGCTGCTGTGAGTCGTGGCTCCACCAGTCTTTCGAGATGGCTCAAACTTGTGGCCTGTGGCTAATCCTGAAGTACTTGAAGGCCTGTCGTCAGCAGAGCTGCTTCTTTGTGCACCAGAGCTGGGGCCAGCTTTCTGCTGTGCTCAACAACATTGGACCTTGCTGAAAGTCAGGCTCTGCATGGCATCTGAAGCAAAGCTCCTGAAAAAGCTGAAAACAAAAGTGCACCCCTTGCTGTCCTCAGCTGTGAGGATAGATGCCTTTCCGGATAGGTGGAAAAACACGAGGCATCCTGTGGATAGGGGGCTGTATGTTCTGTGTCTGTCTGGAAATGCTAAAACTGTTGATGTTAGCTAGGTTTCAGGGCTAGGCTGCTCTGTCTGTAGCAAGAATGGGAGGTTACCCTGTTATTTTATCTATTTAACTGTCTTTTTATATTTTCTGTACCAAGTATTCTTCTTCCTGTTTTCTGTCTTGGGAGCTGCACTAAGTACCTGGTGTACTTCAAACACTGCAACAAATAAATGATTGGAACTGACTTGAGTCCTTGCTGCAATGGGGTTTTTACTCAATACTTGACTGCTGTTGGCTTGGAGGGCTGGGAGGGAGGGTTTGGTGGTGGTCTTGCGCAATAAGCCTGTGCGTGCCTGGGGAGGTGCGGGGTCCGGTCCCCCTCGCGTAGGGGAGCTGTGAGCAACCTGTTTGGGCTTACTTCTCACGTTCCTTCTAATTAATGGAAGACATTAGTAACTTTTGAGGAAGTTAGTGCGGTTTTGTGCGTTGAGCACCTGCGGAGCGTCGGAGCCAATTTCCCAGCTTTAGGCACTTGGGAGCAGTAGATGTCTCTGGTACTTACTCACCCTGACTTGTCACATAATTCCTGATTCATTAGTGCCTCGCTAGGGCGCACGCAGCCATGCCCAGGCGCGAGGCTGGGAGGAAGGCTGAGCACGGGCAGGCTCTGGCAGCTGCGAGGCGGATTAGGGGGGTGCTTGTGTGGGCCTTTGCCTGAGTGCAGCAGAGGCTGCCCCAGTCAGATCTGGGTGCTGGCTTTGTTCAGCTGAGCCCTGAACCCCCCCGGGGCCAGAGTTCCTGCCCTTCTGGTGCCCTTCTCCAGGGGAAGGGGTTGGTGACAGCGAGCCAGCGGCTGGCTGCCTCTCCTTGGGCTTTTGTGTACCTGATCCTACAGCAACGCTTGGCCTCTTGTTCTAGAGGTTAATTAAGCATTTGTCTTGACTGGCTTTAGACATGTGTCTTAAACGTTGCGGCGCTTCTGCCCTAACATGGGGTAGGTATCATTCATCCCCTACAGCTTCAGGATTCCCCCAACTATCTTGTAGCCAGAGGCACTCGATCATCCTCGTGTGGAAGTTGTTCCCTGCTCTGACTACTTTGTTGCCTGTTTTCTCTTCGGGATGCGATGCACGGAGGAGCTGGTGTTGCTCAAAACAGTCTGACACAACGCTTCATGAAATGAGCGCAGCTTACTGCACTCAGGATGGGAGGCACAGGGTGCTTATGCCAGGCTAATCACCTCTGCTCGTACCTCCTCCCAGAGCCAGCTGCGTGCAAGGCTTGATCTCGTACCGAGCAAGGAATGCACGCGGTCCTGGCACCGTAGCTGTGACGGCCCGAGGACTCGAATGCAGAAGGGTCTGGAGGTGCCAGAGGAGGCAGCTTTCAATAAGCTCACGCAGCTAGGAAAAATAAATGTTTTCTGGTGTGCAATCTTTTCTCAAGCCTGGGACGAAGTGACCATTTCCTAGGGTGGGCAGAGACTGATGACGATAGGTCGGACCTTCGAGGTTTTTTCTCAGGTGTGTACTTGGGGGCTGAAGTTGTGCAGCTGTCAGGGAAGCTGAGCCTGGTGGGATGGGGCATGTCCTTTCTGCACGTGGAGCACGCAGGGGCTGGCGAGGGGAGAGGAGGCATGATACCCAACCAACCTGAGTTATCCGTGATTTTGGTGTCAGAGCTATGCACAGGATTCCGGGCTCATCTTAAAAGCACTTTGTAGCTCTCCCTTGAGGATTTGGGGTTGAAGGTTAGAGGATAAGTGTTTCTGACCTGTTGTGTGTGAGCTCAGCCTACTGCATGGTTTAGTTTCACCTGCTTGGTTGCTGTGAAGGCACCTGGTACACCGCGATGCGTTCTGGAAAATGCAAGTGTGGGATCTGGGAGCTGGGGGGAATCTGCTGCAGGTTGTGGTTGGTGGATGTGAAGTGACCTCTGGAGACCTCTAGCTTGGCTTTCTGCTTGAACAGAGTTGAATGAAGGAGGAAGAAAAGGTGCTAAAGCACGATCTAAGCCCTGGAGAGATGGGACAACCTGGAAACCACAAGGTTTATTCCATATTTCCCATGAGTTTGGTACAGTGTGAAGCTGGAGATGCACGACCAGCCCAGGTGTCTCCAGAAGGTTGATTTTCAGTTGCAGGAGGTGCTCTAGTGTCCTAGAGCCCTTGTCACAGGATCTCACTGCTCTGTGAGGGTTTCTGCCTCCTTTTGTAACCCCAGGCGTCACTGCCCATGCTCTTCTGCAGAGGGAAGCTTGGCTGTGCTCGGCCTCATCTCCTCCCCCTTCCCACCATGTAGTGGGAAGCTGTGCATCCTTGTTTGCATCCCCCCTCCTGCTGAGGGAGCAGAGGGGATGGGAATTGTAACCACCTCTTGAGTTTTGGCCTTCGCCAGGAAAGCAGGCGTGGAGCCTGGTGCCTTGGAATGGAGACTGCCCACTGGCAGGGTGCGGCTGGGCTGTTTACTGCCCTTGGTCAACTTTGCTGGGAGAGCTGCTGCCCTGGGGGAAGACTCGGAGCATGTGGGGCAATGCACGCTGCTGGAGGAGAAAGGGCTGGGTTGCCTTAATTCCCTGTCTGTGTCTGTTCTAGTGACCCCGTCCCTTTTTCCTCCAAGGTGCTGACCAGTTTGGGTGCAGGACCCATGTTGCTGAGATGTATCCAGGACTAGGCAGTGACTGGAGTCCTGAAGGACCAAGCTTTGCACTGAGGCCATCTAAACATGGTCTGTTCCCTGCTTGGTGAATCCAGCCCAAGTCGTGCTGTGCGTCCCGGTTTGGGTGTCTGCTCCGGGTGACTGTGAGCAGAGCTGGCCGATGCCCTGGGGCTGCCAGCCTGCAGGGATGGACGGCTCCTCGTGCCCTGCTCTTGGCTAACAGACGCCTATATACGGAGCTTAATCCCCAGCTAATCCTTCTCGCCTGTCGGGCACATCCAGGCATGAAACTGGTGATGGAGAAACAGCAGCTGGCTCAAGGACAGCAGGCAAGTACATGCATCCATCAACCTCTTCCCGGCCCACTTTTGTCTCCTAGCCTTGTGTACTAAGAGAGCGGAGTCCCCGCCGGTGCCGTGGTGTGAGTCAGGTGCCTCCATTCAGGTCCTGCACATGGAGCTGGTGAGCCCGTCATGCACTGAAAACAACTCCTGCCCAGAGCACGGGGCCACGTGGCGGAGCCGGGGGTGACGCAGGCGGGTGAGAAATGCCGGGATGTGTGACAGGTGAGGAGCCTGGAATGGCAGCGGTGAGTCAGTGCCAAACAGGAGTCTTCTGCTTGCGATCCCTGGTTTTGGAGCTTCCAGAGATGCTCCGGGGCAGGTGCTGAGTGTGAAAACTTGCTGTGGTTGCTCCGCAACATCCTGTGCAGCCGGACTGTGCGATCTCCCTTTGTTAGTGGTCATGCCTAGTCCCAAGCCACCAGTTTCTTATCTCCACAGCCAAACAAGTTGCCTTGCTCCCAGTGCAGCTCGAATCCACCATCATTTACAGCTCAGCTGGCTCTGACTATGTAGGGCACTGGTAATAGGAGCGTGGGTGGGAGCCACAGCCTGAACGTGGCCAAGAGAGGAGGGAGCTGGAGATGGCGTGGCAGGGCTGAAATCCGCTGGACTGGGTGAGCTCTGCCTCTCCAGGAAGGAATCACCGAGGACCAGAGCCCCTGTAAGCGGGGCAGCTGTAAGACAGTCAGCTTGCTTCAAAACATCCAGCGTCAACCTTTTAAGAGGCAACTTTGCCATTGGCAGTGCTTGGAGGGGAGGTGCCCAGGCTGGGAGGAGAAGAGACTTAGCTCTGGGGAGCTGGGCTGGAAACAGGGAGCAGAAACCCCTGTGGGCGCCTCGCAGGAGTGTGACAGGTCTGTCCGGTGGAGAAGAACCAGCAGGGGCATGGACCTGGGTGGTTTCGCTGAGGCTGGGGGTGGCCTCGCTGCTGGCTCAAGGCCATGTCCAGGCGACTTCTGAAGTCCCCGGGGATGAAGATTCCTGTCCCAGGGCTGCACTACTCCCATGCCCAGACCGTTTTGCAGCTTCTGAGGGCTGAATTGCTGTGTCCAAGTGAGAAACCCAGAAGGGAAACTGCTGGATGAGTTCAGGAGCAGCTTGCGAGCAGGATCAAAATGAATAGCAAATCCTTTAACCAGCTAATCAGTAGACATTCCTGTGTAAAAGGAGGGATCCTGTCGTTAAGGGACATCTGTGACGGAGGGGGCAGGGGATGTAGCCGGTCTGTGCAAGCGGCTGTGTGGGACAGGGCTGAGCGGTGAGAGGGCAGCCGTGCTTTTGAGCATCGCGTGTAGCTCGGGAGACCTTGGCGTGCTCGCCCACAGCTCGGGTGCTTCAGCATTCCCCTCTGAAGCAACTCAGTGAGTCACCGTGGCCTCCGCACCGCTCTGGGAAGTGCAAGACAGGCACAGTGATATCTCAGGGCCTCACCATCCAAATGGTGAGCCCGCAAAAGCCAGTCCTGCTGAGATGGCTTGGCTCTGTCATTGCCATGCGGCTGTGCCTGCCAGCCCTGCAGAGCTCGGGGACAAGTGCTGCACAGCCTCCAGGCACCGGTGACTTAAAAATGGGCTCAAAATGCAGCAGCACTGCTCGATAGCAGAGCAGCTCCTCAAACTGCCTGTCCTGCTCTGCCTGGAGCAGCCCCTGGCTGTTGGCTGCTGCCCCTGCTCCGGGAGCTGCATCAGCTCCCACCGCGACTTCCTCGGACACCTCCCGGCTGTGGCCTCTCGGCCTTGGGCAGCTCAGGCGCTTCCCGCTGTGCCCAGCAGCTCCCCAGCCGGCCAGTGACATCCGTCCTTGTCTGGAGAGGGACACGTTGCCACCAGGTGTGGGTTGCGTGGATGGGAGCGGGCAGGACGTGCTGGGGGTACCGCTGGAGCCCATGCCATAGCAGGGGTGTTGGGGAGCAGGAGGGGCTGGAGGCCAGCTGTGAGGCCGACCCCACCTCTGGGCAGGCTGCGGGCAGCGGAGGTCACTGAAGCCAGGGAGAGGAGGAGGCCGCAGCGTGCACGTTGCTCTTGTGGTTGGACTGGAAGGAGCACAGACGTAATGCTGCAGAAGTACAACCGGCAGGGCTGTCGGCGGCTGGGGCTTTTCTCTGCGTGCAGGCAGTGGGTCGCGCCTCCACGTGTTTCGGCGCAGACTCGCTGGGGTGTCGGTGACAAGGGCTTCTGGGGGTCTCCTGCGGAGGCCCTCCCTCTGGGAGCAGGGCTAGCACCAGCGCTAGCAGCTCGCCTCTCTGTTCCCTGCTCTCTGGTCACGTCCTCTCCTGCTCTGCTTTCACGCCCTGAATCGTGAGGATCCGGGGGTCTTACGTGCTGGCCTTGCAGTTCTCGCCTAAGGTAAGAGGCCCATCACGGCCGCGCTGACTGCCGGTCTGCTGGCCAGGGCTGTCCACGTGCCCAGACATCTGCGGGATGAGCTCTCTGTGGGAGGAGGTGTGCCTGGGTAGTGGAGACACGGGGGGGTGACGGGGGTCCCCGGGCTGGGGACGACCAAGGAGCAGCACCCAGCTTGGCTTCCACAAGGACTGGGACTGAACCCGTGCGCTGCCAGGATCCATGCCCAGGCAGGCAGCTCCCGACAGATGCCAGGCTTCCTTCCGCCCGTGTGGCGATGGCCTCTGGCACTTCCTTCCACAACAGAGCCCCTGGCAAGCTCGGCAGCTCCTGCTGGGTGCTCAGGTAGGACACGGGAGCCTCCCCGAGCATTTCTAGTCTGACTCATTGACATCTCCTCGCTTCGGCTGTGTGCAGGCTCCTCCTTGCCCTCTGTGAGGGAGCAGAGGTAGGGGTGGGAGACACCATGCCATCGTGCTCAGCTTCCGTGGGTCCCCCACGAGCCCGCAGGATGCTCAGTGAGCCGTGGGCACCGACCTTGGTGGAGCTGCTGCTGTTGTCCCAGGGCACAGAAGGACAGGTTGGCTGATGCTGGGTCTGGTTTCATCCCGGCCATCCCGCTGGGGTGGGGGTACCTCACCGGCCCTGCCCGCTGGCGGTGCTGCCGGCACGTGGTGGCTGTGTCCTGGAGAGACCTGCCCTGGCACATCCACCCCACCTGCTCAGTCACCTGCCCTGAATGCTGCAGGTCGGGCTGCTGCTTGCTGCCCACCCTGTGCCAAGCTGAGTTTGTAATCAACCTCAACAGGTCCTGCCAACACTCCTCATGACCCAGGGAGCCCTACCATGTCTTTATCAGCCCTCGTTAACCCGCATTCGCTCCCCACCTTTTCCCCTTGGCTGCGCAGCAGAGCACTGCTTCAGCCTGGGGACCCTGGCAGCAGGGTGCAGGCACACCGGATGGGCTGGGTTCCTCGCTTGCGTGGGAGCTGCGGGTTGAGCCACAGCACCCTGGGCACCGTGAAAGCACTGCTTGTTGACACAGGACAGGCAGTCCTGGACCTTACCCATGCTCGGTTTGCTGTGTTGCCAAGTGCTGACCACCAATAGCTTCTGCAGGGGCTGCCTGGGGTGCACAAAACTCTGCCCGCGATTCCCAGCACGCCATCTGAGGTCCTCAGCTGAGCTCAGGAGAGCAGAGCAGGGCATTAACGACAGGGACATCCCAAGGCGATTGCCAGAGTGGCTGGGAATTACACAGGAGGGCCAGGCTGATTTTCCCGGAGCCAGAAGGATTGAAGCCAAACAGTCCTTGGAGACTTGCTTCTGTCCAAGCTGGAAATTTCCCCAGAAAATTCTAGTGGGATTTTGTCTGGGAGACCAGAACAGATTTTTGCTTCCTTCACCCAGCTGCAAGCAGCGCTGTGGCCCCTGGAAGCTGTCGGCTGGGGCCTCCCGCGCCCCTGTGTCCCCTGAGGGCTGTGTTTTTGCAGGGCTGCTCGGAGCAGAGCTGTGCCACCGCGGAGCAGGGCCGTGCCACCACCGAGGCAGTGGAGCTGGGGCTCCTGGGGCGGTGAGCAGGTATGCATGCGAGGTGCTGCAAGGGAATATTTCTGTCCTCCTGAACCAGCTTGTTAAATCACAGCTTTTGTCTACAGACCTTTTATTTTGTGTTTTCCATTGAAAGTTCACCTCCAGAGGTGCCATTTTTCACGGTTTTAGTGAGAGTTGCAGTGCACACAGGCAGACGTGCTGGTGCGGCGCCCGTGCGAAGGGCCGGCACCGCGCCTGGGGACGCTGCTGTTGGGGTGACTCCCGTGCACATCCGTCCCATCACGGAAACCACAGGCTGCTCCGAGGCAGGGGATCGGGGCAGCTCGAGCGACCTTAGGGGGTGAAACTACCAGGCAGAGCCATGTGGGAGAGACGGTGGTGCAGGTGTGCGGGAATAGAAAGGCATTTGAAGGCACAGCATGGCCCCTTGGGGGTACCTGCGGCTCTCGGGATGCCAGCAGGCTGGTTGGAGCCAGGAAAGCACAGGGGAGAGGAGCTGCTGCTCCCAGGCGTGCGTGAGCGTGGCAGGGGGACATGCTGTGCTCTCCAAAACGCCCAGAAGCCGAGAGGCAGCTCGCGTATCCGCGTGTCTGGGTACACCAGCGTGGGGTGTGGGTGCATGGGAAACGCGCCGGTGCGGCAGGGCATCGGCGTTGGCTACGCGGCCTCAAAACCCCAGGACGGCCTTGCCCAGCTGCACGCAGCAGACGGGGCACGTTGTGACGCCCTGGTGTGCATGCTTAAGGGAATTTGAGTTTTGAAACACAGTGAGGTGGAACCTCCCCTTGATCACAGGGGCTCTGGCAGGTTTAATTACAGCGTGCAGTGGAGACAGTACAAACCAGGTGGCATTTCAGGGAGGCAGGATGTGTACAGCTGCGTGCATGCACGAGGGAGGAAGAAGCGTGGGATGAGATAGGAATAGGGGCTCGGACATTCCCCTCCATCGCCCTCTGGCAGTCTTGTCTTCTTTTGCGGTGCTCAAAGCCAGGCTCCTACCCAGACAAGTTTTCTGGGTTGCGCTGCCTGCACCCCGCAGGTACCACCAGCACAGGGCGCGCGCCGTGCTGCGCAGGTCCAGAGAGCCTCTAGCACCCATGTCTGCTCCAGATGGGAAACTGCCAGGCCCCACAGTCTGGCACTGCTTGGCGAACTGGAATAGTCAGGGAACGTGGATTTCAGAATAATGTGACTACAAAGCAGAACGTGTTTGAAGTCCCACTTTTCTCATAATGCAGTGATCTGGCCTGAGCTCTGTACTCAGCTCCTGTGCAGCTCAGCTTGGTGCAGGTTCTCCAAAACCCAGCTTCAAGCTGCCTTCATAAGCCCTTACCAGTTGGAATACACCTGCTCAGGAAGCCCAGGGGCTCGCTACAGCCACCTAGTACAGCTAAGCTCTCCTGGCCTGCTCCAGGTTTAAAAACCACTCTTTTTAAATACGTCCTACTCCGGCTTGGACAGACCTCCCCTGCCTGTCCAGGGCACGCTGAAGAAGAGGTGCTGAAATACCAGGTTTGGCACAGGCGTGCCTCCTGCAGGTGACACGCGTTGCACAGCCTCGGAAAGGGCTGGTTTCCAGGACATGTACACATTCACCCCTTCCCATTTGACTCATAGACATAAACAGAAGTGTCATTACTGAGGTCAGTGAGGAAACCTCTCAAATTGCCGTACCACTCAGGTTCATGTCAAGAGCTTTCCTGTCTAGTCACGCTGCTTCACAAGACAGATTTCCTCCTCCAGCGGAGAGAGCTAGGAGTGAGCGCTCCTAATCCTGGGCACGGGAGCCAATGCGTGAGGGACTGTGTCAGCTCTCTTGCCATCTAACCGTGTGCTGTCCCCATGTGAGTGGCATCCGTTGGGGCCACCTCTCACTCCAAATGCTCAACTCAGCTGGCCCTTGGCAGCTGCAGAAGCGTTGCCCTCACGAGCCCCCGTTGCTGTCGGCAGCAGGCACTGAGTTGTAGAACCCGAGGAGGTGACAGCATACTCCACAACCCCATTTCTGTATGTGATCGCTGGAAGGCACAGACGGAGTAACTTATAGTGCCATGCAAGGTCAAGCATGGGGGTGCTAACAATGGGACCTGCCACCAGCAGCTCTGGTCTCTTTCGACAGGATGTGGTGCTGGCACTGGAGGTCATGGGACTGGAGGTTGCAGGAGGTGAGGCCATGGGAAGGTGCTGGGAAGAGCTACAGCATGCACAACACATGTGCGAGGATCGACCACAGCCTCTAGCTCACATTGCTCACCTCTGGGCCTGACAACAAGGGATGTGGTGTGTCCCGCCGGGGACGACAGGTACTGCTCAGCTTTTGGCCCTAAGGTGGCTGGGGACTGTGCAGGTGCGTGTCCTTGGCACCACCAGCACTGCTGCTAGTGCAGCAGGTGAGTTATCGTCTAGAGAAGTAACTAGCTGTGAACCCCAGGGGTCATGCTGGGTCCAGTGCTGGTCAACATCTTCATTACCTATTGGGTGATGGGGCAGAGTGCTCTCAGCAAGTCTGCAGATGACACAGAACTGGGGGGAGTGGCCGATACGCCAGGGGGTCGTGCTGCTGTCCAGGGGGACCCTGACAGGCTGGAGAGGTGGGCTGATGGGAACCTCAGGCGGTTCAACGAGGAGAAGTGTGAATTCCTGGCCCCGGGGAGGAACAACCCCAGGCACCTGGACATGCTGGGGAGCAGCCTGGCAGAAACGGACCTGGGGTCCTGGTGGACACCAAGCTGAGCACGAGGTGTGCCCTTGCTGCAAAGAACCAGATGACCTCCAGAGGTACTTTCCAACCTTAACCGTTCTGATTCTGTGAAGTGTTTGTGGAGTGGTGTTGTTTCCAAACAGTTTGTGGCTGCCGGGCTGGTGCAGCAGTCGGCTGGTGCACGGAGCTCACCTGCGGCTGATCACGACGCGGGGCAGCCCGGGCGCGCTGGCTCCAGCCGCTATGGAACACTTTCCTTGCAGCGAACGCAATTAGCAAGAAAACCCAAGCCTCCAATTTCTGTCAGCACGCGTCCCGCGTTCCTTGGGGCAGGGCTCGCTTAAGGGCCGGCCGGAGTTTGCGTCAGGCCGCGTCCCCTTCCCACGCGTGGGTCTGAGCGCCTGCAGCGGCGGCCCCACAGGCGC
>VXAL01017772.1:47096-64441 GCA_013399475.1 Chauna torquata | reverse complement strand
CCCCCAATAACCCACACCTACAAAACCCAAAATTAAGATGTTGTTTGGGAGTGTGAAAAAGTTTTGGTCCTTCCCAGGTCTGACTGTAGATGGGAGATGTCCACCAGGATGGAAGCATTTGTAAGGAGTACCGTGCTTATTTGCAGAGCCTGTTTGAAAATGTCTTTGCGTCCAGAAGGCAAGTGTTTCTGCTGCTACCAGGACATCTGCTGTAATCAGCTTTCGTGGATATGATTGATCTGTTTTTTTTGTATAGGCTCATTCTGGGGTACCCACAGAAGTGTCTAGGAATAGATCTCATACGGGTATTCTCCTTGTTTTTCTTATGAAGCATTTATTTAGTTTGCAGATTTTATGTTAACTCCTAGCAGCACCAAAGCTGTGCAGCCATCGGGCCTTAATTTAAATATGAAATGGTCAACGGCATCTTCTCTGAATAACAACAGCTGTTGTACAGGCATTAAGCTATGCATACAATATGTTAAATATATTTCTTTTCTTTAATCAGAGATTAGCAAACATCTGCAGTTGTCCAGTGCCACAAGGCAAATCGCGGTGCGGGTCCCGGCTCGGCCCCTGAGCCTCCCAGCCGGCTGCTGCCCGGCGCTGCCAGGAGCCTCGTCCCGCGGGCCTGGCCGTCCTGAGTGCTCCGTCTGTTCCCCAGGGCACCCTGCAAGCCGCGGCTTCCCGGGGCAGAAAGCCTTCTGGGAGCTCACCCGGCTGCGTTTGTTTGCAGGTCCCCCCGGGCCACGGCGCAGAAATGTCAGCAGGAAAGCGGGGTGCGCCTGGGCGCGGGCAGGGGAGGTGCCGCGGGGCAGCTGCCCGCGCAGCGCGTGCGCGGCAGGGACGTTTGCTGAGCTGTGACACCGGCAGTTTCCAGGCTCAGAAATGTTTCGCATCTTTTTCTTTGTCATCCTTTTGAAAGGCAGCCTCATCCCACGGCCCTGGCGCTGTCCCTGAGGGCTCCCCTTTCCGGAGGGAGATTTCCAAGGCATAAGCGAGTCCCTGGAAAACCCCTTTGGAAGTTGCCGAATGCTTTTCCTTTGTTCGGGAAACCCGCTCAGATCCCCGGCTGCTGCCTGATGGGAACAGGGGGTTTCTGTGGCGGGGCGTGCGGGCAGGGCTGGGAGCTTGGCTCAAGCAGCAGCAGGATTTTATCATTTGGGAACCAAGCACGAGCTCTCCCCTGGTCTTCCCCCTCCCTGAGCAACGGGCAGCCGCTGCAGGAGGCCGGGGCTTTCGCCAAGCTTCCCCGCGGATACCTCTGTGCCCATCGGCGCCGTGCGGCAGGACTGCCACCGCTGTGCGTTATTCCCTGCCGCTGTTGAAAATCCCTGGCCACTAACCCGTACAGACTGCCAGCGCTTCGGAGGCGATGAAATGGGTACTGAGGAGCAGGAGTCATGTTCTCTGCTTCGTGAATAAAGCGTGAGCGCAGCCTTACAGCTGCAAAGCACCTGCGGCCCCGTCGTTGGCCGCAGCGCGTGTCAGCCCCGCGGGGCTGCGCGGGCTGCATGGGGCAGGGGCCGAGGTCCCACGGGCCCCCACGGCGGGGTGGGCTGCCCCTGCTGCTGCTGGAGCCTGGGCTGTACATCCGCACTCCCCTGGTCCGAGCACACTTGAATGTCTGGATTGCTCTTTGTTTTATCTGTGGAAATTAGTGGCTCATCTCATTATGAATACGGACTAGAGAAATGAAGCATGACTGAGTCTGGTTATTTAAACATGTTTCTGAGCACTCCAATGCCCACTCTGCTCCTTAACTCTGTGACTTACATTCTACCATCAGAAGGTTTTTACCAAATGCAGTGCCACATGGCCCAGCCCCAACTGTTACGTAGGTTTGCACTTATTCAAATATGTAATTTTCCAATACATTTTGTTGATCTTTTCACTGGGCTTTGGTGCACGGAGACAGAGATGGGCAAGTGCGAGAGGTGACGTGCTCTAGATGGCTTCTTATTGATCACTGACAAACACGGAGGAGATGAGTGGAAGCGTACGCAGAGTCCTGGAAATGCACGGGAAGCTGGGGAAGGAGAAAGTCACGCTGTGTGCAAGCTGATCAGCGAGGCGAGGGTGCACGAGCAGGCGGTGCAGCAGCGACCGGGGGCTCAGCGCCGGCGGCCGCCGCACAGGACGGGGAACCATCCCGGTGCTCCGGGGCGGGCGGGCAGGAGGGACCGCCACCGCCCACCTAGCAGTGTCCTCCTTCCCGTGCTTTCCGCGGTGCCACCGCTCACCCGTGCCAGGGAGCAGCGCGCTGGTGCCGGCAGCGACGGCACAGGGCTGCCCCAGCCCGGCCGGGCACCGTGCCTCTGGGACGCGACCCCTGCACGGGCCTGAAACGGGAGCTGCCTGGCAATTAACGCTTGTTCGCTATGAGCAGGCGGAGTGTCTTGTAAATGGGCTGCTCGGAGAGAGATGCTAGTGCAAGTGTCTCGTGGCAGATAGTCCACATCTAAATTGCCTGTTTAGGTAATTTAAACTTTGCTTAATAAATGGACTCTCTCCGCTGTCCTCAGGTATTTAGTCTTCCTGCAGATCAAAAGAGATCTCTACCACGGCCGTCTCCTCTGCAAGACTTCAGATGCTGCTTTGTTGGCTGCCTATATCCTTCAAGGTAATGCTTTTTGACAAGATAAATTTGCTTTTCATGCTAAGAACTGATTACATTATTTCACTTACAACAGATCACTGCACCTAGAATACAAATGTCACCTAGCCAGCGCAGGGCTCATACTTCAAGACTGTGCTTGTGCCGTGCTGGGCTGGGCTGGAGGAGGATTAGAACTGATGTGGTCTCACCCGCACCAGAAGCACACGTGGCCATCTGCTCGCTGAGCTGTGCCCCCTGCGTTCGGCTCGGCAGCATCACTGTAAATGGCCCATGGCTCATCTAGTCCATGTTTCCCACTTGTGCTTGTCCAGTGGCTTTTATCCAAGGGTCGCAAAGCAGTCAACAAAACCACCATGGGCTGCTCCAAGCAGCATCCCGCGTGCCTGCTCTGCCCCTGTGCCGGGTGCCCTGCTGCACCGCGGGGCAGGCAGGCACGCAGAAGCAGCCCCGTGGCAGCACTGCTCTTCTCCCGGGGCCGTGCACAGCCTGCGGTGATTCTGGCAGCCCCAGAGGTTAGCAGTTGCAAAGAAATATCGGAGGTAAATGCAGTTTTGCTGATTCCTGGAACAGATGAAGATGTCCTTACATAAGCTCCTTGCTAGCTGCTGGGCACCTTAGCAGAGAAAGTGCCTTTGTCAGCAAGTTGCAGAGGTGCTGGTGGAGGCAAGAGCAGGAGGTGGGAAAAGCTCTGAAAACCATCTCCTGCTGACCTGCTCTCCTGCCTGTGCTCCTGCTGCGCTGCTCTGCCTGTTCCTGTCTCCACTGCCCAGCCCATGGCACCGAGAGCACGGAGGTGGCCGGCACGGTGCAACACCCAGAGCACTCGGTGTGGGCTTTTCGGGCTCCTTGGGAGAGCTGGGTGGCACCGGCGGGGCACAAAAGCTCGTCGAAGGGCTGTTGGCATTGCCGTGCCAAGCATGCGGAGCGTGCGAGCTCGCTGCACAGATGCAGCCGGTGCCCCCCGTCTGTGGGGCGAGCATCTGTGGGGGCTGCAGGCGCAGACTTCCCGACCCGAGAGCGCTCGCCCCGGTGTTCTGCCAGGGCCCTTCCTGAAGTCCCTGGCGCGTGCGGTTGCATTCTTGGTGAGCTGCATAGATGCGCCCCAGCAAGCAAAAAAAGGTGAATTTCAGCTCCAAAGCAGTGCCAGTGTATTTCCCACACTTCTAGTGTTTTAAGCAGGGGACATAAAAACTAATGTAACATCTGCATTTCACCTGGGACCTGAGGCTGGAGGGAATTAAATGCGAGCAAGGCGGCGAGGGGCGGCAGCGCTGCTGCACATCACGGCAGGAGGTGAGCGGCCGCAGAGCGTGCCACGCGGCGTGAAGTGCCGCTCCGTCAGCAGCGAGGGGACGGGGTTGTCTTCCTGTCACCGGGAGAGCACAGATGCCACCACTGCCAGCTCCCAGGGGACAGTGGCAGTGTCGGTGCGGGTTTTCCCTGGGCGGGGATCGATGCCTGCCCAGTGGCATCACAAGGAAATCCCTGCTCCGTGCGTCTCCTCCTGGGGGTACCATGGTTGTTAGCCTCATCCCGATCATCCGCCCAGCACCTCCTCGTGCTAGATTAAAGAGCCGAAGGAGCTGTCCTCAATGCCGGTTTGCAGATTTCCAATTAATTAGGTCTTCAAGGCGCAGCTCCATCCGCCAGGCGAGCAGAGGTGTGCTTTGCACCAGCTGGGCCTGGGGGGTGCGGGGGTGCCCCCGCGGCACTTGGGGCCAACAGCCACAGGGTGCTCGTGCCGAAACCTGGGCCTAGCGTGGCTCCAGGGGTATTTGGCAAAGAGTTTGAGGAATTAATAAATGTGGGACAGTGACCATCTGCTCGCGGGTGATTCCCAAGCAAACAGTGAAATTAATTGGATGCAGTTAACGCCTGACAAACGGGGCTGCACTGCTGCCTCGGTGCCAGCAGCAGCTGCACGGTCGCTCATCGCCTGTGTCCCCCCTCAGCCGAGATCGGGGACTATGACCCGGGGAAGCACCCAGAGGGCTACAGCTCCAAGTTCCAGTTCTTCCCCAAGCACTCGGAAAAGCTGGAGAGGAAGATTGCGGAGATCCACAAGTCGGAGCTGAGGTACAGCCGGCGCCGCGGCGTGGGAGCGGGGATGTCGGCCGGTGCTGGGGTCATCGAGGTCGTTTTTGTTCCCGTTCAGGACATTCAGGCACGCCATGTTATGGGTGCTTGCGGCTTTTGTGTGTCAGGTGCAGCTGAAAGCCAGCAGTGCTCTCGGCAGCGCTGGTAACAGCAGAAGTAGAGCAGAGGGGTTTTTCGGAAAGCAGGTCCTCTCGCGGCGCTCGGTCGGGGCGTTGCAGCAAAGCACCCCCGAGCAGGAGCTGCCTTCCTCCCCAAACTGCCCTTCCCGGCCGCCTGCAGAGAGGCCGGGCAATGCCCAGAATTCAGCCCTGAGTTTTGCAGGGGCTCCTTAGCGTTGGTCCTCTCCAGTGCTGCTCGTTCGGCGTGGCGGCCGCCAAGTCACGCTGGCAGGAAGGGAAAGGCCAGGCTTTCAGAGCTGGGTTCCTGCTGCAGATGGGTTGTGCCAACTAACGTAACCGAAATATGCCGTGACCGATGCCTCTTGTTCACGGAAGCCACGACACTGAGGACTGGCTTTCGCATGCATGTCTCCCATGCAATATTCTTTTTTTCCCATTTTTCCCTCCCACAGTGGGCAGACACCAGCTACTTCAGAGCTGAATTTCCTAAGGAAAGCCCAGACTCTGGAGACCTATGGAGTTGACCCACACCCTTGCAAGGTAAAACAGCTTCCTGAAAGCTATTCTTGTGCTGCATTTCTCACTCTGGCGGGTAACACGTTGCAGAGGTGCCATTGACTGGCCCCAAGCGCAGCCATTTGTCACCCGCCAGCGGGCTTTGGCGCTGGGAGCACCGCAGTCCGTGGCAGGTGCTGGGTGCAGCCCTTGCCTTGCCATCAAAAACAGCCCCAGATGGGAATATGTGCAGAGAGGGCAGCAGGGGGATAACTGCTCTGAGGTCCTTCCAGAAGAGTATTTAGGGAAGTCATAAGGAAGCGTTTGCACATGCAGACAACTGTAAAAGACAGCGGCCGATCGCCTTCTGCAAAAGCATGTAATTTGGAGGCAGTAGCAAGGTCAGTAATGTGTCTGAGAAACCAACAAGCATTAATCTGCCAGAGACAGTCTAACTGTCTGCTGTTCCCTGGCCACTAATTGAATTTTCTGTTTGAAATGCTTTTTATTGACTCTAGATGTCATTGCATTTGGCTTTCGTTGGTCCCTTATAATCCCATCACATGCAGATGGACGTGGGATGCAAAGCAGGCGGAGAATTGTACTGTAAGGGAAGCGGCTGCTCTGTGCTCCTCTGGGGCTGTTAATGGAATTATGCTGCGTAAATTCCCAGCCGCAGTAAATACACCTGGCCTGTGGGGGGGGAACCATTTACTGGCACAGAGCTGGGCTGAGCGTAAATAAAATAAAAAAGTGGTTGATGCGGGCAGCACCCTGCACTCGTGCTGCAGCCCCAGGGTCGCTGCCGCTGCGGCCGGGTGCTGTGCGGCCTTGCAGCGCGGGGTGCTGGAGCGGCCAGGCTCACAGATGCTCAAAAGAGGGCAAAATCCTGCACTCTGCCGCTGTTGGGTGCTGGGCAGGGCCGTGGGGCTGGGGCTTTAAGCACAGCGGGGCGAACACAGCACGTTGAAGCTGGCTCTGCTGATAGCCTGAGGAGCTGGCGCTGGGAGAGCTGCTCCCCCGTTTTGCTGTTTGCTGAGAACGTTCACTCCGGGCGTCCTGTGACCCGCATTAACCGGGGGGTGCTGCGCCCCGCGCCGCCGTGCCCCCCAGCCGGTGAGGGGCGGCGATGGGGAGCGGCTCGGGGGGGTCTCCATCTCCCACCGCCGGGCAGGGGGCCACAGCCCTGGGCTGTGGGCGCTGCGGTGGCAGCCCCGCGGCAGCAGCCCTCTCCTGGTCAAAGCACAGCACGGGTCCTGCAAAGACGCCTGGAGATCTTGTCCTTCCTCGGGACACGGCTGGTGCAGCGGGGACGCGATCAGCTGGGGGCTTTGCGCTTGCTTTGTGCAGGACAGTGCGTGGAGGCTCAGGGCTCTTTGCTTTTGGCCATTCACCCTTGGCAGGATAAAATGGATTTTGATCTAATCTGGATTTGTTCTCCACTCAAATTTGGAAGATCTCATCAGGAAAACTGTCTCCCACACCTCTCTGACGTGTGTTCAGGTGGCATCTCCGTACCAAGCCAGTAACTGAGAACCGGCACCCGTGCCACAAGGGTGGAAATGACTTGCCTCCCGCCACGTGGCCGGGCCCGGGCAGTGCGTTGCAGGAGAAGGAGCGCGGGCACCGGGCAGGCATCCTCCCCCGTGAAATCCCACATCTGTTTCTCCTTCCGATGCACCAGGCACCCCGTGTCTCCTGCCCGGCCCTGGCGTGCCTGCTCCCCTCAGCTCAGCATCCTGCTAAAGCAGCCTGAGCACAGGTCAAACATCTGCTGGCCGAGCAAAAACCAGGCTGCGTCTCACAATTACTGAGCGGCCACAACTGTTTCATAATATTTTTTAAATTCAGCATATATCTGCTTTTTTCATGAGCACCAGTGCAGTTAATGATCACTTCCCTGGAGTCTGGTTGTTATGATTAAGTTAACGTGCTGCCTGGCTCCGTACATGACACTAATTACTGGTTTTAAACGGCCTCGGCGCTGCCCAGCTCCACTGGCTGTGCAAGGCTCTGAGGGTGTCAAAAGTTTAACAGATTTTTACCATTCTCCTGTTTAATTATTAGTAAAAAGATTGGTCGGGCACTATCATCGTCACTGTTTATTGCTTACTTGTAATTTGGTGGGACCGCTGGGCTGGGAGCTGTATTGCCTTTTCTCATTAGTGCTGCTGGAGCAGCCTGCTCTGATGCTCTGCTGCAGGTGTCGGTACGGGTGTGCAGGGTGTCACGGTCTGAATAAAAGTGCCAGGAGCCGCTCTGCTGGCAGGGCTGGAGCGGAGGACTCTGTGATGCCCCCTGATGCAGGCCAAGGATGGGCGTTGGTTTGTGAACTTTGCCGGCTCGGCAACACTTTGCTGAGGAGCCGCTGTTGTCTTCCAGGATGTGTCGGGAAATGCGGCATTTTTGGCCTTCACTCCCTTCGGTTTCGTTGTGCTGCAGGGAAACAAGCGAGTTCACTTCATCAAATGGTGAGTGTGCCCCTGCACCGCCCCACACCGCCTGCCTGCTCCGAGCCGCCCCTGGCATGGTGCTGCGGAACCACTGGGCCACCCGGTGCCCGCATCGCCCCGGGGCACTCGAGGGACGCCAGGGTCGGAATCCCGCTGGCAGGGGTGCTCAGGTGCTCCCAGCGCCGGTGCCTTCCCCGGGTGCTTGCTGGCGGCTGGGTAGAGGCGATGGAGCCCCTGGGGACGGCGGTGAGGGCAGCCACGTGCCCACGTCTGAGCGGGGACGAGGTCTGAGGAGGGGGATGCTGCGGGCAGCTGGAAGCCCCATCCTGTGCCCTGCATATGCTTGCACCAGCGCGTCCGTGAGCTCCCGCTGCCCAAGTGCCTTGGTGCTGGGTGCGGGGGACGCCCAGCCTGTGCCGCTCCGCACCGTCCCGCCGCCGCCACCCGAGCATCACTGCGCAGCCCCGCAGCGAGCCTCACGGAGGCGATGCCTCGGGCTGGGGGCTGCCCCAGCACACAGCTCGGGGACGGCTCCTGGCCTCCCGCTGCCCCCCCAGACCCTCGGGTTTCTGCCCTGTGGCAGCGTCTGTCTCCTAGCTGCCTGTCCTGCTTTGCCGGCCTGGTCAGTGCCCTCCATCCATTTCCAGGTCATCCCCTGTCACAGTCGATGTGTGTCCTGATGCCGGTGTCCCGTTCCTTGTTCCCTCCACCCCACCGATGCTTCCCCAGCACCAAGCCCCATCCAGGCATGGCTGCGAGGCCAGGCACGTCCCTATGTCCTGCATGGGCTCATCGTGCCCCGCAGCACTGCCTCCGCCCTGCGGCACGAGGTCAAGCACAGCTTAAGGGGTGGGTTTGGGTAGGTGTTGAGGAGCTCAGGAAGTCAGATCAGAACCTGGAGAATAAGGTGCCTGCTGCTTTGGCAAATTACATTTCGAGTCCAAAAAAAGCTCTTAAAATCTGTTCCTAAGTGGCACAGCAAGCTTTGGGCAGTTGGGCTGCGCTGGTGCGAGCTGCGCATGGCAGGTGCAGCGCGTGATGCGGGATGCTGCCGGCACGCTGACGAACGGCTCTTCATCAGGGCCACAAACCCACCGGTTGCGCTGATTGCGCAGCTCCTTCCTGCACGCCCGGCGGGTCTGAAGCGGGCGGGTGAAGCGATGCTTGAGCAGCTTCACACAGGGAGCCTCCGGTGGCATCTCTGGTGCCACCTTGGTAGGAATGCATAGAAAATCTGGCTGCATGTGTTCATAATTGTGCACCGTTTTATGAGGGCTAAGGAAGGTGACTTAAAAGGCTGCAAAAACTTACTTAGAAAGCTGCTTGAAGTGAGCTGTGCACAGCTGCCGTGATGCTGCGGGGCCGGGGGCACGGCGGGTCTCTGGCAGCGCCGTTTCAGGGTCGGGAGCAGCGTGGGTCCCTGTGCCCTGCCTGACTGCTCCTGCCCACTGCATCCATGTCTCACAACGCTGATGCTGTAAAACCCCGTGCTGGAGCCAGCCGCTGCCTGCCCTCGCCTTGCCCAGAGCTGCCCCCTCCAGGGACCCCCCTGCACCTGGTCACGGTGCTCCTCATTCTGTGCTGTATCTCAGATTTCGGCCTCACCAGCAAAGTGTGGTCCCTCGCATCTGCTGTTCCCACCCGGACAGGGCCTGTGTGATGAGCCAGGGTCTCCACTGGCTCTGGGACACCCGCTGACAGTCACGCTCCCCCAGGGTGTTTCCCCTTCCCGCTGCTGGTTTCTGAGTCCTCTTACTGCCCCACCGCACCTCCGAGGAATTAAAAGCACGCTTGTGGAACTGCTGCCACCCTAAAACACCCGCGCCTTGACCTTGCGCTCCCAACAAATGACTTGGCCCAGCCGGGCTGCAGGGGGGCTGCGCGGCAGCATGCTCAGCGGGGCCGGGCAGCCTCTCACGGGCATGTCCTTGTCCTTGTCCTTGCAGGAATGAGGTGACCAAAATGAAATTTGAGGGAAAGACTTTCTATTTATATGTAAGTCAGAAAGAGGTGAGTGCATTTTCTTATCTTGGGCCCTACTGAGCACTGCCGTTATTGTGGCTCCAGCATGCAGCAAGCTTCTTAATGCACCTGGGTGGACTGCAGCCTCCGGCCGTGCCTCTTGGAATGGCACTGCAGGGACGGTGACGCGGACTGCAGCTCTGGCCATCGATGTGGCAGGAGCCTGGAGCCTTGCCCTGCACCCATGGCCCGAGCTGAGCCCGTGTTCCTGCTCCCCATCGCTGCAGTCTGGTTGGGGCACGGTGACAGCGCTGGGGCCAGCTCCGCGCTGCCTTTGACGCCTTGGTCTGGGCATTAAAGCCAGCAGGGTTGAAGCGAGGAGAGCGGTGCTGAGGTGTGGCGAGAGCTCTGCCGCAGCAGCAGCCCGGGATGCCCGCAGCCCGGTGTGCGGGGCCGAGCCGCCTGGCGGTTAGCGTTACCACCGCCCGCCGCGGTCAGACCTGGCTAGCTCACCCTGAGAACTTACCGCTGAAAGGGGCTCGCATGCATGCGGTCAGCACGATTGTTAAAATGTACCTGTGGGCATTCAAAAACGTGCATAATCTGGGCGTCAGTGAGTGGGGTGGTTGGCAGGATGCCGGCGTGCGTGCCTGCCCGTCGGTTGTGCGAGGGGACGTCTTCGTGTCTCGCCAGTGTTGCTGCCGGAGGATTTCCACCCTATCCACGCAGGTTTTCGGCTCCTGCTGCTCTGGCACCCGGCCACATTCTCAGCACGCAGCCTGGTGGTCACCACTCATTCCTTTCCCTATGGACTTCTTTCTCCTTTAGGAAAAGAAAATCGTTCTTACCTATTTTGCCCCAACACCAGAAGCCTGCAAGCACCTCTGGAAGTGTGGAATAGAAAACCAAGCCTTCTACAAGTAAGCGCAAAGACATCTGGCTGTGCGCTTTGTTCTGCGTTTCCCATGGGTCTGTCCCGGGGTAAAGCAAGGGCTCGGGGGCTCGGGCAGCGTGGCACCCCCGTCCGCGTGGCCCCGGCAGCCTCACCAGCCTCCAGAGTGCCCCCCGGCACTGGGAGCTGCACGGAGGCGAGGGTGCTGATCCCGCCACAGCAACCCTCAATCAGGAGATTAAAATTAATTGTTTGGGGATTAAACCTTTAACACTACGCAACTGGTGCACGTCCTGTCCACAGCAACAGACGTTTTAGCATCTTCCCCGTTAATCATGGCTTGTTTGGTGCCAGTCGGAATGTGCCGATGCTCAGCTGCTCCCAGTGCTGCTCCTCTTCCCCAGGGCTGGAGCACGCTGGGCTGCCGGGGCTGCCGTCATCAGGCCCCTGGGCTGGCTCGGGCTGCCTGGAAAGGGGCGGGTTATTGAGTGCAAGGGGCCGCAGGGCAGGTTGTGGGCTGGGTTGTCTGCTGAACAATCGGGGTGGAATGGCTTGGGGTTACCTTGCTGTGGTTTACTTAAAAATAGCTGGCTTTGTGCTTTATAATGAGTTTTATTCTAATCAGCGAGATGTGAGATAAAGTGTGTAATGTGTTCTCTTTGGGAATACTGCAATCAGCAGCTGCAATCAGCAGGTTTCATTTCTCATTATATTAACATGAAATGAAATTGCAATATTGCTTTACAAACCTTTTTATGATTAATAGTGCCAGTACGCTACGGCTGCATTACGCACCCAGTAGAGTGGACCGTGGGCTGGGAACCACTGCCGCTCTGCTCCTGCCCGGGCACGAGGGAGCGGCTGCCCTGGGACGGGAGCAGGAGGGGCTCTGCTTCCCCAGGCTTCTTGCACCGTGCGGGCCCCCGGAGCTGCCGGCCGGCCCGTGCCGGGGCTGATCTGCGCATCCCTTCGGGGATGGGGATGGGGGTCCCGTCTGAAGGCACCGATGTCCCTGTGCATTATCCGGATCAGTAGAGCAATCAATGCTCAGCTCCGGCCACGTGTGTTAAAAGCAAAACCAGTGAGGGCTCTGCCATGATGCGCGGCCGCTGGCCAGACCCTGCCCGTACGCCCAGCGCCTGGCGGGCAGCGCGGGGCACTCACACAGCTCTTGGTGCCTTACAGGTTGGAGAAGTCGAGCCAGGTCCGGACGGTGTCCAGCAGCAACTTGTTCTTCAAAGGAAGCAGGTTCCGATACAGGTAATTAATGATTGTAAGTAGCTGCTGCTGGATGCGTTTTTGGATGCTCCCTTGGCTGTGCTTCAGGCAGCGGTGCAGTGGCATCAGCCCAGGGTCCTCCTGTCGCAGGACGTGCATCCATTGCAGCACTGCTGCTGCAGAGAGGCCATCATCACGTTTTCTCTGTTTCACAGCTGACATTCATCTCTGCAGCCCCAGAACAGAAGTTTTTTGTAGGGACAGGGGTGAAAAGAAGGGGAAAGCTCTGGGGGCTTTTGCGTTTTTGTTTTTGTGTTTTGTTTGGTTTTCTTTTTGAGAACAACAAGGGTTAAAATGAGTCATTGCAATTCCTAAATTCCTCGAGGGTGTTGCTCCTCCCTGCCCCTGGAGCAATAACATGTAGATTGGGCCGAGCATCTCCGCGGGGCACTGTGCATCCCCCGGGGCACTGTGCATCCCCCGGGGCACTGAGCATCCCCAGAGCAGGGCGTGCGATGCCAGCTCCCTCCTGGCTGGCATGGGAGGGCTGGATGCTGGGGCAGGTCCCCCCAGAGGGGTCCAGCACCCCACGCCAGGAGAAGCAGCCAAGTGAGCTGACAGCCCGGCATGTCCCTGCTCTTCCCATAAACCACGTGTTTCCAGCAAATATTTTCGCTTTCCTCCAGACCCGTGGGGAGCAGCCTGTGCGTGCGGGGCAGTGGGGGGCTCACTGGGGTCCTGTCCATGTGGTCACAGCTGCTGTTCTTCACCTACCTGCAGTGGCCGCGTTGCGAAAGAAGTGATGGAGTCCAGCGCCAAGATCAAGCGGGAGCCGCCGGAGATACACCGGTAAGAGCCCAGCAGCTGCGCCCGGCACGTTGCAGCCTGGAGGGCTCGAGCATTTCAAAAGGAGCCGTCCGAAGGCAGGAGGAGAGGCCCCTGTCTGGGCTGGGCTGGGTCCGGCCCGCGGGCTCTCACTGTCCCTGTTCTCTGTCCCCAGGGCAGGGCTGGTGCCGAGCCGGAGCTGCCCCTCCATCACCCACGGCCCCCGCCTGAGCAGCGTGCCCCGCACCCGCAGGAGAGCCGTTCACATCTCCATCATGGAAGGTAGGGCACGGGGCGACCCTTCGGGTGCTGCAGCCAGCACAGCCCCAGCCCCGGGCACGTGCCTGCACACACACGCACATAGGTGGGCACGCACATGCACACAAAAAAGCAGATGCACGCCCAAATGCGTGTGCAGCTAAGATGTCTCTGTGCGTGCCCATCTAAATCCAGTGTCCCCAGTGGGAGCAAAGCACTCACAAAAATGCAGCCTGTCACCGCCTCGCTGGCCGGGGCCTCGCCAACAGCACTGTGCCTCCACGCAGCCCGAAAAAGGGCCTGGATAGCAAAGAGGCAAGGCTTTGTGGCAGCAATCATGGCACAAAGTAATGGAGCTTTGTGGCTGACACAGATGAAACCTGGATTTTAATATTATAATTTTGACTCCTCCCTATAAATCAGTTTATAACTTACAAGTGATTCCTGCCCAATAATGCAGCTGCCTCCTGCATCCTCTTCTCTTTGTAAATTCTCTGTGAATCACATCTAAATTCCTCAGGTGTATTCGCTATTCAGAAGTACCCGCCAGAGCCCCCCTTGAGCGGGGCAGCTGCTTCCGCCGGGTGCAGTGGCCGCTGCCTGGGACCTGCACTCTGCACAGCTACAAATGCGCTTGTGTTAGGTGTTGCCTTCTGTTTCTCTGCATTTAGACTCTCTGAAGTCTTGCCAGTAAGCTCGTGCTCTGAAATATTTAATGCAAAGGCAATAGAGACCCTGCTCCTGCTGCCCCGGCTGCCCAGGGAGCGTCCCCGCGGAGCAGCCCACGTGCACCACCAGCACCCTGGCTGTAGCCAAGGGTCCCGCTGAAACCAGGCTTTTGTACCCCTGGTGCTTGTGCGCGGGGAAGGGGCAGGAGCGG
Source organism: Chauna torquata (assembly GCA_013399475.1). Taxonomy (NCBI): domain Eukaryota; kingdom Metazoa; phylum Chordata; class Aves; order Anseriformes; family Anhimidae; genus Chauna; species Chauna torquata. The sequence continues at coordinate 50,622 of VXAL01017772.1, read as the reverse complement.
TCTCTGCTGTGCGGCCCCAGGGTCTTGTGGAAAGGGTTGGCAGCACCAAGCGCTGCTTCTGCCGCTCAGTGACTGCTTTGGTGCTCACGGCTGAGCACAGGCGAAGCAGAGGCCGGCTGCAGGGCGGAAGTTTCCAGTGCAGGAGCAAAGCAGAGGAGAATTTCTCTGCAATGCTCATGTACATTAAATTGGACACAGAGCAGAGCAGACGTCAGGTGACAGTAATACCTCTGACCCAGGCGAGGGGCAAGCATGCCCTGCTTTGATGTGACCCCGCGTGGCACCTGTCCCCACGCACTGGCCTTGCTCTCCGCTTCAAAATGCTGTGCTAGCCCGAGAGCAAAGAAACCCCCGTGGGGACGCACCCCGTGGGTCCCAGCCGAGCAGACGTGCGCTGAGCGCCTTCCCACGGGGCTGTGGCCTTCCCTGCCGCTGGCTGCTGAACCCACTGGTGATGCAGGGGCTGACCTGCGGTGACACCAGGGTGACGCAGAGGCGCACGCGTGGCACCGCGGCGTGCGCCAGCAGCCCTGCTGCCAAACCGCCGGCACCCGCTTGGAAATCGGGGAGGTGGGCAAGGAAGCGGGGTCGGCACGGAGCATGGGGCAAGCCGCTGCCCAAAGGGCCCCGCAGCAGCAGCGTTCGTGCCCATCGGGAGCCCAGGGCTGGCGTCTGTGCTGATTTTGGGGGCACCTCAACTGCCCTGTTAAAAACGAGCACCCTCTCCCCACCTCCCACGGGTGCTGTTGCGAAATGGAGAGGGCGTTAAATAGGCTCACACAATAAATCACCCGGTGCTGGCGTGGCCGCGCAGCACCAGCCCTGCCCTGGCAGTTCGCACCCTGCCCGCAGCTGCTTTTCGTCGCTCTCACTTCAGCTCGGTACCCTGAAAACGCGGGGGCCCAAAATAGCCCTGACACGCAGCCAGCGGCACCAGCACTGCCTGCGTCAGCTGTGCCACCGCGGGCGGGCAGGTGGGCGTCCCCGCGCGCCGTCCTCGGTCCCCGCGGGCGCGCCGTGCCACCATGGTGAAGTGCCTGGTAAAGATCAAAACCAAAGTCAGCGTCCACCTGCGGCTCATCAACCACTGCTGCCGGGAGGTGCGGGTCCGGGTGCTGGCCCTGGGGCCGCGGCTGCTGGCCCGGGCTCTGGGGGCTTTGCCTCTCCTGCCGGCTCTCCCCGGCCCTGATGCTCCGCGCGGCCACGCAGCAGGTGAGGCAGTGGGTTTGGGCACGAGTGTCCTGGGGGGGGAGGTTCCCACCACAGCAGCCCCAGGGGGATGCGGGGTGTGGGGTCGAGACATGGGGAGCGCCTGGTGTCTGGGACACTGTAACCACAAACCCTCAGCAGCCCCAGTTTTGGGGCTGGACCCAGCTTTCCCCAGATTTTCTACCTTTTTGTGTCAGTCCCGCGGAGCAAGGAGGTGGCAGGAGGGTTGGGCTGGGGGCGGCAGCACCGCTCTCACCGCCGCGATGAGCCGAGCTGCTGCCTGCCGCACCGGCGATGCAGCGGGAGCAGCGAGGGGATGTTTGCGAGCGCTTTGTGAGACGCCAGAAGGCAGCTGTCAGGGTGAGAACGTGCTTGTTCCGCCACGGTGCTTAGCGCCCAGGCTGCCCCCACGCTCGGTGCCTCCACTGGCACTCGTGTTAAGCCCGGCAGGATCCGGAGGCATCCGGGGAGTATTTACAAGCAAGAGGTGGCAAAGCCCAAGGGAATGCAGGCGGGATGGCCGCTGGGCTCCTTTCCTTCACCTTTTGGCAGCGTGCGTGGCCAGAGCACCCAGGCACACCCTGTCCCACGGAGCGTCAGCGCACTGTGCCCTCCTGCCGAGGGAGGGCACCCCTGCCCACAGCTGCGGGGTGGCGGGGGGGCCCGCTGAGCCCGGCCAGCACCGCCCTCAAACGCTCCCTTGTGCAGGGGAAGCTGCAGTGGCGGGACCTCGAGCCCCCCACAGCCCCAGGTCCTCTGCCCCTCTTGCTGTGAAAACTGCAAGAAACAAGTCTCACTTTTGCAGGTTTTTTTTTGAATTTCTGTTTTTTCTGTTAGTGGGGGGGGAGGAGCCCCCCCCCTTGCCCTGCATGCAGGGTTCAGCCTTGTAAAGGGCAGCGCTGGCTCGGCTGTAACTCTAGCTTAGCCAAGCATGTGGCTGGGCAGGCTGTCGTACGGCTATTTGTGCTGTGCCGTGTGCGTAAAAGATTTTTTTTGTAGTGTATCAATAGGAATTGGGCTGCCATGGCCCCTATCCTACGTGTGCCTGCTCTTGGGGCACTGTGCTTGTGCTGGGGGGCTCGGGCCAGGCTGGGGGGCTCGGGGCTGGGCTCAGCCCGGAGCCACCTCGGAATTAACGAGGCACCGCCACAGCCCGGAGCTGGCTCTCGCTGCAGAGCCACCGGTTCCTCCCTGTGGGGAAGGCACCGTGCTCCTCATTAGGCGCTCGCAGCTGGATGCTGGTCCCAGGGCTCTCGGAGCTGGGCTTGGCTGTGCCACCCGCACGGCCCCGCACTCGGCCAGGACCCGCTCGTGGATGCTGTGCCTCCGTGGGTACCTGGGTTGGGCAGGGCAGGGCTGTGCCAGACAGAGCGCAAAGACGTGAGGATGGTCTGCAGCAGCGAGGGGCGAGCTCGCTGGGACCCAGCTCGGGAACAGCAGGTAAACCCACCGGCTGCCCTGGCGCTGTCCCCTCTGGGCACTTCTCTGCCCCCCCGCTCCGCACGGCTGCTGCGGCTGCGATTCCCAGCCCCTGCTCCCGGTCCCAGGCTCGCTGGCAGCCTGTTTGCAGAGGCTGTCACCTGCAAGGTGACAAAGCCCTTCCCTGCCGAGCAGCCACGATGGAGCGTGGGGACCTTGTGCCGGGACCCACAGGCACCCGCTCTGTGATGTTAAGGGCAGCTGGAGATGGGCACGTGGGGCTTGAGGCGAAAGGCGTTTGTCCTTCCTTGAGCTCTGTGCTTCGTTCCCAGCTAAAGGTTATTTTTGCATGGCAGAGCTGGTGGCAGAGGTGCCTTTAAGCAAGCCGTGAGCAAGGGGAAGCTGTTGCCTTCCAAGCGATTGCAGCACTCCGAAGTGTTGGTGATTGATGACAAACCCAGGCCCTCGCCAGCAACCTGGCCACGGTCCAGATTAAAAGCTCGCGGCTGCTCATGATGGTGACAAGTCACGCGGCAGTCTGGGAGCCGCCTTTGCAGTCACAAGCAACACAAAAAAGGCACTGAGCGCCTGCAGGACTGCTCCCCAGGTGTCAAAAATAAAATAAATGAAAATAAAATAAAATANAAGAAAAGAAAAGAAAAGAAAAGAAAAGAAAAGAAAAGAAAAGAAAAGAAAAGAAAAGAAAAGAAAAGAAAAATAAAAGCAGGGCAGCGTGGGCTGTTTGGGCTCCCAGACATTGGCCAGTGCTTTGTGCCCGCCCTGTGCTGGGGATGCCGGGCAGGGCTGGGGATGGCGCGGGGCGAGCGGGCAGCATCGGGAGGTGCCCCAGCCCCCCCGGCCCCACTGAGCATCTCCCTCCCCGTCCAGGCCTGGAGGC
>VXAL01017772.1:32237-47081 GCA_013399475.1 Chauna torquata | reverse complement strand
GCGAGACAGCGCCCACTCCACCCCGGTGCGCTCGGCCTCCCACGGCGACGCCTTCGTGCCCCCCGGCCGTGGCGGCCGCGCCGAGAGCAGCGAGCGAGTGGCCGTCATCGCCGACGAGAGCTACAGCCCGGCCGACAGCGTGCTGCCCACGCCGGTGGCCGAGCACAGCCTGGAGCTGATGCTGCTCTCGCGGCAGCTGAACGGGGCCCCGTGCAGCATCGAGGAGGAGAAGGAGTCGGAGGCCGGCACGCCCAGCGCGGCCGAGGCGGAGGAGGCGGGCGGCGAGCTCCGCGCCCTGTGCCTGGGTGCCGGCGGCCGCGGCGGGACGCGGGCGGAACAGGTGAATAAGTTTGTTTTAAGTGTCCTCCGTTTGCTCCTTGTGACAGTTGGACTCCTCTTTGTTTTGCTCCTTCTCCTGATCGTCCTTACCGAGTCCGACCTTGACACTGCCTTTTTCCGCGATATCCGCCAGACCCCTGAGTTCGAGCAGTTCCATTACCAATACTTTTGTCCCCTCAGGCGATGGTTTGCCTGCAAAGTCCGCGCCGTGGTAAGCCTGCTCATTGACACCTGAAGGCAGGAGCCGCCACAAAACTAGCCAGGCGGACTCGGGAGAGACCTGCTGCTGTCCCCAGCGAGCGGGACCTTTGTGGCACCATCGGCTCTTGCAATAACTCCTTCTCCCATGATCCCGAGTACAGTGCTGCCTAGGACATTTCTTTCCAGGAGGAAGAGAGGGGTAGACGCAGACCAGACACTTGTCCTTCCCTAGCCTGCTCGGCCGCTGCTTCCACCCCTGGAGCCCGCAGAATAAGTTAAGGTTTCAATTTTGATTTTCACAAATGCGTGTATTACTTTTGGAAGTACCGAATAAAGAGAGGAATTTATTTTTACTATTACCACTGATCATTGTACGAGCATCAGCCAGCAGCTGAGAGGCCAGAGATGCTGTATTATGCAGGAGCTCTAGCAATGGTGCTACTGAGTATTAATTTAAACACTCGTGTATTGTTACGTTATTAAATCTGCCACTGTGCGCGCCACCACCCTCCGAGCCCTGCTTTGCAGCAAGCTCTCCTTCCCAGCCGGAGTTTCCCGCGGGTGGAATCCCACCCCGGGCCAGCCTAACCCCACGGCAGTTCCTTGTGATGCAGGCGACCGCGTGCCGGTGCACGACCGCGAGCCCTCGCCCTGCACGGCAAACGCAGCCTCCTGGGACTTTTTCCGAGCCTTGAACTGTCCAGGCACCCGCGGCGCGGAGCTTCGCAGCAGCGGCGTTTGAGTCCCGCGCCGGTGGGCGAGAGCTCGCCATTCGCCTGGGCGCGTGGCCGGTAGAACCACGTGGGATTGGTTAGGAAGACACCGAGCCTCAGAAGGTTGTACTCCTTTTGTACAAAAAAAAAAAAAAAAAAGACTGTTTCAACGTATATTTTAACAACAAAAAGCTATTTTGTTATTGAAGCTAACCAAGTCTTTTTTTTTACTTTGTGGATTGGGTGAATGCGGTGCGCTGTATAAAGGGGCTCAAGTTGAGCAAACAGTTTAAGATTAAATGTTTTTGTAGACTGGAAGCCTAACATCAGATTAACGCGTTACTAGTTTTGGAAGCTAGAAAGCAGCTATAATTTTATGACTTTTCTGAAGACAAAAAGGACAGAACTACAGGAGCAGAGGTAACACTGGAAAAGCCAATGGACAACCATTAGATCTATCTATTCTTAAGCAAGAATAAACAAAAATAGCTCATTGTACTTGTGACATAACCACCGGGACCTTTGGTTACCTGGGAAGCGTAACAGTCTATTACACAGGGAGCAATAAAAGCCAGGTCTGTTAAGTTTTGGATGAGGAGTTGGACATAACAACGTGAGAACAAATGAGCAAGTTTTATTTCATCTCAGGGAGAGATTTTACGTAAGCTGGGGCCATAACTGCAGTTTTAAAAAGCCTGATTCGTGCGTTCCCATCCGAGCACCCCGCCACCCAGCCACGGGGCGGCAGCGCCCGGCGGAGTGGCTCCCACGGCGCCCGCCGGGCTGGGCACGTCCCGAGCGGGTCTGCAGCCACCGGCTGTCGGTTGTGGCACCGCTACACCGCAGCCGCCCGACTGCAGCGCAGCAGCCGAGGGGGGTGCGTCCGGCCACGAACTCGTTACGAGACAGATGATGTCACGAGCGCTGCCAGGAGATGGAGGACCGATTTTTACATACTATCCTGTTTTATGCAACATAGCAAAACTAACTCTTAGTGTAGTGTTCCTACCTCAGTCTGTAGTTAATGGTGTTTCTATGCAGTGCGTGATAGTCTCAAACTCGACATTTTTCACCCCAGGTTAAAGATGCAGTATTCCCTTGTTTCAGCTGCTGCTGTGCCCGTGTGGTGTCCGATCAGCGTAGCCGCGTCCGTCAGCGACGCGCCCAGCTCCGAGCACTTTGTACGTTAGACATCTTCCTTTGAAAGAAACGCAGCGTGTCCCAGTATTGCCCTTGAGAACCTTTTACATCAGCTTACTTTAGAATAGCTATAAATGCCAGCCCTAGGTTACCTCTGCAGTTTTCACCCAGCATTTTACTGCAAAAACCAGCGGAACTGGTAATTTTTCATTGTATGTTTTTCCTGTACGTTCCATATTATGTCTTGTGTTACTACCTGTTAGTTTTACCTGTTCTTTATATTAAGATGTTGTTTCCATAGATTCTTATATCAGAAAAAAAAAAAATCTCATAATAGCATACTGCATCTTTAAGCAGTAGACAGTAAAATACCTGAAAATGTGAATTTCTTAGTTTTCATAAAAAGAAAAATCTAGAAATTAACCTTTCATGTGCCAAATACTGTAAGTTACATTTTCCTTCAAAATGTACCTTTTTCTACATACTCAATATCTTAGTTAGCATAAAATCATTGGTGCCATGAAAAGTATTTTTAAATTCAAATAAATATTTAAATATCATGAAAAAAACAGAGTCGGCATGAGATTTCTTTAGCACTTACAGCGTCAGCATTAACAGTTCGCTCAACCCCAAAACGAGCTCAGGGCGCGGGAGGAACTCGGCCGCGACGAGAAGCCCGAGCGAGCCGCAGGGGCTCGGGGCGCCCAGGAGACAGGCGCAGACGCACCCCGAAGTACCGCGGCTCGGCTGCGTCCCGCAGAACAGACGACAGCTTCGGCAGCCGCCGCACGTGCCGCAGAGCCGCGGGCCGGCAGCGAGCTCGGGCCGGCAGGCTCCTGCAGGACCACGCGTCCAGCGCAGGCTGACAGCGCGACAGCCTCTCGCCCCTATTTTGGGTTCAGGAGTGCATTTGGTGTCGGGGACGCACGGCACGCGTCAAAGACGATCTGTTTCGGTCTGGCGAAACCCTTCCAGGTGCAGAAAGGGCAGCTCGGAGCCAGCACCCTGCAAGGCATGGCCCAGGAGCACAGCTCCGCTTCTGCGCCCTCCTCGAGGGCCCTCCACCTGCCCGCGGCCCGTGCCCGCGCGCGGTGCCCAGGGCCAGGTTCGACACCGCCGTGGAGCTTCTCGGCTCCCCCAGCAGCACCAGCCCACAGCGACCGTCCTTCTGCCTCCAGGAGGGATTTCGTGAGACAGCAGACGCCTTACTTTTGGGGCAAGTTTCCCTGAAGGCATGGATACCGCACGCTTGCTAGCCTTAAGCTAGCAGAGATGGGGGGAACAACACACGAGCTGGTAGAGAACGAATGCTCCCGATGCTTTAATGAAAATCTCAACAAGTGTCTCATACACCGAGTATCCTTCTGACCCTCCCTTTTTGCTTTTTAAGTATTGGGGAAAAACATCTGTTTTGGTTCAAACCATTTTAATTGACTGTCATAGGAGGATTAATATTTTTTTAAATTAAAGAAGAGAAAGCCAAAGGTAGTTTAGAAGATTTATTTTAAAGCTCTTAAAAATACACTTTCGTCCTGAGAGAATGCAGTCAGCTTAAGAACAGTTTAATACAAATTAAACACATCATGCAAAAAAAAAAAAAAAAAAAGCCTTTTATTTTACTCTTTTTTATTTTATTCTTTGAACACATGAAGGCGACCACTGGAGTTGCCACCCACTAAGACGTTCTTGCTGGGATGAACAACATTAATGGAGCACACCGAGCCCAGGTAATCAACATTATAAAAAGAGTGCAACAATTTTCCAGTATCTTGGAAGATTTCTATCTGTCTCGGACGTGCCAGACTGCCCACCACAAAGCAGTCTTCTTGTTTAGGGTCCCATATCGCTCTGAACCTAGTTAACCAGCGTCCCGTGTTATTGTTATGTCTTCAGAAAAACAAACAGGAAGAAAAAAAAGAGGGTAATATTCTTCTTACTGAATTCAGTATTTTTAAGTACCATCATTTATGTCATATTTGCTCAAACCCATCGTCCCTGCCTTCTAAACCATCACCACTTTCAGCCACTGGACAGATCGTGCTGCTCAGATCCATTCAGTGGATCGCTGTCCTGTGATGGGTGGGACAGGACAAAAATGCAGTGGAGCAAGAGAAACCAAAGGATACTTTGACCTGAATGACTATTTGTCAAAATAGTTAGACTTATGGCTGCATACTGCAGGACAACAAAAATAGGACAACAATGCATCAAGCCTTTTGATAAACTGCAAATTAAGAATTTTCAAACCAGAGATCTAGTGCCAGTGCCCTAGTGAGCCAAGCCTGACAACAGTTCCCCCTGCTGGACAACAAAGGTGTTCTGCAAGTTTTGAGACTACTCAGAAACACGTTCTTCACTGTTAACTAGTAACCTTAGATATTAAAAAAAAAAATGCATAAAGAATTATTCTGAAAGCAAACATTTCAAAAGTCACAAAATAGTCTGCTGCAGGTAGACTATTCAAGAAGGAAGACATTCAAGCTTTCCTGCAGCCTTCACCGACTCAAAGCAGGCTATGTCCGAGTCGTGCTTTATGAACAAAAGCCACCGTAGGCAACCTTGAGGACCAGGGCAAATTCTCTAGGCTAGGAGAGCACTGCGGCTGCTCTCCTTGACCAGCTGCTAATTACACTGAGGCTGTCTGGAAACACAGCACCGTGCAGCCTCTCCTCTCCCACCACTTCTGCCACAAATGCACTCGAACACAACTGCCGTACAGGGCTAAGTCTTCAGCCCCAGTGTGTTTAGCTTACCTGATAGTACTGAGAACTGCGACCGTAGATGATAAAGAGCTGGTGTCATAGACCCTTTAAAATGAAATAGTATGTTAATAAAAAGTACATGTTAAAAGAGGCAGCCCTTTCCTCATAAAGCACTTTGCAAAGATCAGCTCAGCCCAGCCCAGCCAAGATTCTGGAATATAGTAACAGAAGACAGACGTCCAGCTGGGATATGAGCACTAACATTCCACCCACAATTTTCAAATACTTCTCAAATGGATTTGCTTTTAGCTAGAATTGAAGGTCATCCTTTCTGAAAGCTGTTACAAGAATAGAACAACAGAGGCTTACTATGACAAATGAAAGGTACCTCTAGCCCAGTATCTTGTCCATTTAGTCACTGCACAAAATGGATGCCCAGGGAAAAAATGCTACAGAAGGGAAACATACACACCAGCGGAGTCCCGCTGTTAACAGCTTCCAGTGTCAGGACTTCCTCAGTCAGGTGTGAGCTCTATTGGCAGAGAAACCATCAACAGATCTCTCCCTCTGGGCTCCCCTTTACTCCCTATAAACTTATAGGGTCCCCAGCACCCTGGGGCAAAAAGTTCAACAAGCTGCTGAGTAAAAACTAACAGCACCTGTTCATTTTTAAATATTCTTCAGGAAAATGAAAAGTAGAAAGAAACTTAAAAAAATCATGCAGCATGAAAAGTGTCTATGCAAGAAAACCAAATCTTAAAAAGTGATCAAGGCAGGATGCTCTCAATGATGGGTAATGAAACAGGAAACAACAAACAAACCGTATCAGTTGGTATCTTCCATACAGTTTATTCCTTCCCAGAGTCTTACCTCAGTTTATCATCAGCGCACACTGTCACTACTCTGTTGCCAGTTACAGGTGAGAAGTATGCAGAAGCAACACTTTTTGTGTGTCCATTAAGAGAGCTCACAGGCTTGTTCCCATCAGACTTCAGGTGTCGAACATCATAAATACAAACATCCCTGTAACACATCACATGCAACACTTTACCAGGTGACAGTTAAATGGAAAATAATAACACTAGTTATTTACCAAGAAAGGCTCAAAAGACTGCCACAGGCTTTATGTGAGCTGTGTTTTTACTTTACTTCAGCAACGCATATCGACTCAACTACAACAGCAAGGGGCTCTAAAGGATTTTGACAGCACCAAAACTCCCCAAACCAACACCACAGTAAAATCCCTCTACATCATGATCTCTCAAAAAACAAACAAACAAACAAAAAACACCACAACTCCTATGACCATTTTGTACCCATTATCGAAAGGTGAAGATAAGTCAAATTATATCACATTTTAAACTCTGCGCAGAACTAAAAACTTGTTTTCTAAAAATACCAAGAAAGCTTTGACTGTACACTGAGACTGAGAAATTGCCTTCCCCATCAGCAGCTGGTCCTGCTCTCCAAACGTGCCATTTATAGCTGATGTCAAACACCGATGCAAACAGAACATTTGAAACACAGAATAACTGCAGTTCATTTTGAGCTACATACACTGAGCCAGCAGCAATGAAATACTGTTTATTCACTGGGTGAACATGGACTGTCCTTGTTATTTTGAAGCCAATGTCTGCAGAAAGCTCTAAAGATGTTCCTGGGGTCCGTCTGTCCACAACAGCGACGTTACCATCCCAGTATCCTACTATGGCAGTGGAGGCATTATCTTCCAAAAAATCAAAGGAAGATAAGTTTTCTTCACTTCCGCATATCTGAGTACAGAAAAGGTCAAACAAAACCGGAATTACTCAACGAAATACACATTTACAACACCCAAAACACTGTGGACATTTTCACTTTTTAATGTACTAAAAATACTAAATACAGCTACCTAATTCGATAGCTCCAGCCTTAGCTATCCATTTAGGTAACCTTTCTGTTAAACTAGTATACTTTTCACTGAGTAGGTAATTAGCCGTCCAAACCAAACTGTCAACAGCATATTCTGAATTCTCTGTTAAAACTCTTACAAAACCCTATCACCTCTGTGTTCCTGGAATCCAACAGCTGTTATCCTCAGCACGTACTGAGCGAGGATTAATGATCACACTCCTTTCTCCACTGCTACAGAAGCCTTTTGATCAGGCGCAGACATGTGAATTGGGCTTCCTATACTTCGGGAGATGACAGTCAGGACGCCAAGTCATCTTATCCTATGGCAGTTTCCTCTCAAAGCAGCAATTAGCACAAGTACAATAATGCTGCAGGAGCATTCCACATTCCAGCTCTGTCTGGGTGTGCAGACACTCTCCCCATTAACAGCTGCATTCTTTCCAATGGCTGTACTGCTCCTAGAGGTATCACAAGGCCATGAAAGTTGGCATAAGGCAAATGGAGCGGCAGAATGGCAGCTCTCTCCCCAAGACCTCCACAAACACATTCTTGCAAGCATTTGTCCGAAACAAAGAATCCTCCTGGACCTTCCTGGCTTCCTGAATAACCAATTGCAGGCACTTCCCAAGCAGCTGGCCTGCCTGCAAACCTACCAAAATTACACTGCTTGTTTAAAGCTTTTTTTCAGCCCTTACTATTGTAGCTTGTTATATTTCCTGCTGTTGGAGAGCCGATCCATGAAGATGGATCTGTCAAAAATAAACAAAGCAAGCATCATGAAGCTCCTCAGTTACGCTGTCTGTCTCTCAGTGAAGATAGTCATGGCATTTTGCTCACTTGGAGCCTGAGAAGAGCAAAGTCATCTCATGTGTTATTTTGTTTTACCTTTTTTTTTTTTTGGTAAGATAAAGTTCTTTAAATCACTCATTTCCCACCTCTAAACAGTACCGTTTTTGGAAAGAGGCACACATTGCTTAAGTAAGGAGATAGGAAGCTAAATTCAATATAAAATTGCAACTGCCTCAGCCGGAAGGAAACTGGGAGTGACCAACTTGTTATTATGTTTTATTGACTGGGAAGCATCTCCATATTTTTATGATGTTAGTTAAAGCCTACTTCATTTGCCCTGGTGGAAATTGAATGTTAAACTTTCTTGTTAGCAACCAACAAATAGTAACTTGGGTACAACGAGACTGAAACTTGGCAGTACATACTAAGAGATTTCCATGGAATCTGCAGCACAACCGAGGGAGCACTCACCTCATCAAAGACAGCTCTAGTAACATCCCCGCATCGGAGAGTGTCTTGGCTTAGAGACAACAAATGAGCAGGATTAAATGGAGAAAAGTGCATGCAGTTGACTGAGTAGTTGTGTGGAATAAAGACATGTGCTCCTTCTTCAGTCTTACAGTTCTGAAAAACAAAAGCGATTCGATGGACAAATACTAATCATTGCAGTTCTTTCTATTAATTACCACAGCTTTCAGAGTAAAGTCTCTTTTTCCAATGCTCTCAGTCTTCTCTGAATAGCTATATGGAGGAGGCAGCAGGTGATGAGGGGATGACATCAGTGTAGGTAACAAAGACAGCAAGGCTGCTTTGGGGCACAGCTTGCCCAGGCTAACATCTCACTGGAACCAAGGGAGTTCCACCTTAGCACAGAAGAGAGAACCGTCCTCATGAGCACTATTCAGCACACCACTGATAGGCTTGGGCCTCCCTCCCAGTACCATTTTCACCACTATACAAGTAATTTAACTCAAAAGAGTGCTAAGTTACAACTGGACCCCTTGCTCAGTACCAAACATATGCATAGAGTATTTACGCACTAGGTTGCTTAGAGCTCAAGCTAAATTACATTGACCCAAATTGAATGTAAAGCATAATCTCCTATATCTTCTCTTCTAATTCTGGTATCATTCCAGCTCTGATAATTTAAAAGAAATCAAATGTTCATTTTGGAACAAGTACCAGCTCATTCCACAAAAATTACTCTACTCACAAACTTGGTAAAGTCCAACTCACTTCAGGAAGGGGAAAAAAAAAAAGAAAGCAAGCAAGCAAAAGGGAAGAGAGCTTTTATTATTTCTAGGCTTCCACATGAAATGTATTCACAAGGTCACAAAGAAAGCCTGTAGCATTCAGAGACCTCGACCTCCTAGTCACTAGATCATGGTTTTCAACAGGCAGTAACAGCAGCTCCGCAGTCTCAGCTTTCTACGTTGTACGGAGCGTTTTAAACGTCTTTACAATTGAGTCAAGAGCTCATAGCTGAAGCTAGTCAATCAATTTCCTGAAGCTGTCAAAGTTGAAAGGACTCAAGAGAAAGGTTAATGGCATTGCAAACAATGAAAAGAAAATCTACATGTGTGTGAACTTCAATCAGCTGGTTTGGATGATGTGGGATCAAAGCAGAGGGTGGGAGGGAGGCTAGAAAGGTGTAACTCATGGGCATGAACAAAGATTCTTGCTGCAGGAGTAATTAAGGCAATTCAAAATCCATAATGAGGCTATCTGCAAAGCTCTCAGCAGTTTTCAAATCCCCAAATGCTAAGCTATTTTTCAGAGACAATGTATGTAAATATATGCCAGCATATACTGGAACAGCCAGTTTTATTTCTGCTACCTCAAAATACAGCGACTCTCTGCAACCACCCAAAATTTACACAAACTCAAAACCCAAATGCTTGAGCATCCATCTCCTCTCACTCTCCGAAATCTAATTACGGTATTGCTACAAGGGTACTGTAATTAGATCCTGAATCTTTCAACAGTGAATTGTAATTTTAACCTTCACTGGGTTTCAGCTAGGGATCCATTTCCTTCCTCTCTCTCCTCCCTAAAATTACCGTTTTTTTCCCGTTAAACCAGGGCTTGCCAAGGACCAGGCCTTTCAAGCAACTCTAGTGAGCCTCACTCAAACTAACAGAAAAAGACACTCCAGTCTGTGCCCCATCTGTGTCCATCCTGCAACAGACAGTTCTGCCAGGCAAAGAGCGCGCAAAAGACTTACGACATTCCAGAGACCGATCTGCCCGTACTTGTCTCCAGCTGCCACAAAGATGATGCTTTCAGAAGGATGGATAGCCATAGAACATATTCGATTTTTCACAACCTTTTTGACGTCATCTTCACCGAGGACCATACTGTTCAGGCTGTACTGGTATCTAGACAACATCACTAAAATATTAGCTATTCAAGAGAAGAAAGAGAACTAGAAAACCAGTTTTTAGCTGCTGCCTTCAGGTTACCTTTTCATGTCACATGTGCGCTTTTCGGTGTCATTAGTTTTTGTCTACAGATTGAAAGGAAAAGAAATATATATATATATATATCAGAATTAGATTACTTAGAACTCAAGAAAACTTACGTTATCCAAAAATCATTAATTATAACTAGCATTACCTCGCTTATTCTCATCCACGTAGTCAGTAAATCCTCTGTCAATTTACTGTTCTCCATCTGATTTTCTGGAACCATTGGCAGAGGTCCGGCTGGAACCTGAGGCTGTGGAATGACATTAGCAATTTTCACAAATTAAATCAACTAAAACTATGTATAGGGTGAATTGTTACTTTCCAGACATCAGATATTCTGAGAACACATCTATTACAACACAAGAAATAAACATTTGAAAAAAAGAGAAGTTTATATGAAAATATCTTTTTAGATGACTTTGTTAAACACAACAATGAAGACAAATAGCTGCCCCATGTTATTCTGTCTCCTTCCTAACACTCGACAAGGTTTATCTTCACAAACTGTATTACTGAGATTTAGCTTTATTCTGCAGCACTATGGAAGATTTGAATTCCTATCTCTCAGAGCAACAGAATTTTTACTTCAAAAAGATAGTGAATATTTCAAAGAAAAATAAACCAGATCAAAAGTTACTGTGAAATAACATTAAAACAGAGCAATAAAACTTTGAATTTAAAGCTGCTCAAACCTATGGACTGTTGAAAAATGTAACATTTTACCTCAGGACCCTCAGGACCACCTAAAGATGTACTATTTCATCAACACGAGTCACAGAACATTGACTAACTTTCAGAGAGGACATGGGAAGCCTGCCAGTCAAGACCCTTGAGGGTAAGAGAATTTACCTGTTATTATTGACACTAACACACCTTCTAGAACGTCTAAAGGTTTTTACAATAATGTTAGCAATGACAAGTACTATCAGTCAACTTCACCAGCACCGTTTTTATAACACTTCTACACATACGCATACACTTCTCCTTTAAACCATCTTACATATTCGTCTGCTGCTGGCTGGGCAGGCACCTCCAACATTGGAACTCCTGATGGCTCTACTCTTTGTAAGCGCATAGATCTTCGACGTACTGTTTCATCTTCTGCCTTTTTAGGCTTAGCTCTGAAACAATTAAAACATTTCAAAAATTACAGTTAAATAACGTAAGCCCTCTGCACTTCAGTAAAACACTACAGAACAGGTCCACATCTACAGACACCTCACGTCTCTGACACCTCAGCCCAAACTTACAGCCTAAATGTTCTGATTCACTTTAGAGTGTTGTGATTACTTTTTCTTTCAGTGATAACAACAAAACAAAGAGAGCAGTTAGCAATGAATATATATTTATGACATTTATGTTTCCCTTTTAATACATCCTGCAACTGTTGCTTTTCTTCCCACCCCTCCTTATTTATAATTCATCCTTCCACTCACTGATCATAGAATATTCCGAGTTGGAAGGGACCCACAAGGATCATCAAGACCAACTCCTGGCTTCACACAGGCCTACACAAAAATTCAGACCATATGTCTAAGAGCATAGTCCAAATGCTTCTTAAACTCCAACAGGCTCGGTGCATCATGTATCTTATTCCCTATTTTTTGTCCTTCAGCTCACTTTTCTGCCTTGCCTGACAGTGCTTTGGCACTGCCAAATGTCTTTTCTTCAACAATTGCTTATCCTATCCCTTGCATCTGTTTCTCCCCCCATACCTTTTCTCATCATTTGTTTTCATCATTTAACATTTCTTTCTTTAGCCATCATGCAGAAATATCATAAGGAAAAAAAAAAAGCACTTGAAATACCTTAATACAAATATCACAAAAAGAACAAGTTCTGTAATTTGATCAAAAGGGTATTCAGACTAGCTTTTCCTTTCCATAGGATGGTAGAGGAGAGCTACTACCTAGAGGAGCTACCTATTCATTAATTCATACAGCTCAAGTTAATCAGTTATGCAGATTCAGCTTTAAAGTGACTCCTCATTAGCTCTCCCTCTTCCCAATATCAGATATGTGCAGATGGAAGTGCCAAAACAGCTAAAACTCAATGAAGGAACAATGATACAAATCTCACACACAGTCGCTTTACCTTTTGGTGACATTAGATCGTCCTTTAGTTGCAATTTGGTGAAGTCTTGCAGCTGACTTAAAAAAAAGAGGAAAAAAAGATTAAAAATATATCTAACAAGCATAACAGATCAACCTGCGTAAAATACAATTATCTAAAGGCCGCAATAAACTATATCATAATTATTTATAACAATAATAAAAAGGGATTTTTAAACATCAGGCTGCGTTTTTTTGGCTTTGTACTGGTCTTCGGTGTACCAGCAAGAATTCCCCCTTTTCTGTGAATGGTGCAACACAGCACAGCACAGTCCGGATGTTCTGTAGTCATTTCTTCACAAAACAGTGAAAATCTAAATGTTACACACCAGATACAGAAAGACATTTAAAGTAGAAACTGTAACCACAGAGGTCTACATTCATGTTTTCTCCACTACACTTTGAAGACAAACATTTAGTTCATTTGGACTCCAGGAAAGTTTAGACACGTCCAGCTCACCAGTAAGACCACTGCTCCTCTACAACTCCAGCCAAAGCAGCGCGAACCCCGCCATGAAAGGTTTCACCTGTTTCTGGGGTTTGGCAGGTCTTGCCAAATGGCCAGTGCCACCCGTAACGGCCAGTGCCACCAGTAACTGGGATGGCTATAGCTGTCTGCTAGTCTTCACTACCCTGCAGTGAGTGCTGTGACTACAGTCAGACATGTCTAGCCTTTACTCACCTCTCCGAGGGCAACTGGAAGAAAAGGAGTTACTTCTACTCAAGTTGTAGTCTTGGTGGTAAGGAGTCTTACTGCCTACTAGACAGGCCCAACCATGTTTTGCAACCCGGTATAACGAGCAAGCAAGAGTGCAGCTGTTCAGGGAGGAAATTCACTCACTGCTGCCAGAAAAGGGATATATTATCACTTTAAAAAAAGTAAAAACACAAGAGAATGAAGGAGAGTGGAAAGAAGGGCAAAGGTGTGGATCTATTCATGTTATAGCATTTCAAATTCCACTACGTTAGCCTTGTAGACAACTTCTCCACCATGGAAAGAATTGCAGCACGCTGGCATCCAGCCTGCGGCCCGGCTGGGCGCTGCAGGGGAAGGGCTCGGCAGCCCTGCAGTTAGATAACCAGGCACCGTGCGGGCGGAGGGGCGGGAGCACTCGTTGCACAAGCCAGCAGGACATGCACGCACAGCCCAGAACCCTCGCACACCTTCACTGGAGCGTGCTCAGTCACCCAAGGGTCGGCTCGGCCAGCACTGTCGGGTCAGCACGCACCAGCACGGCCGCGTGCCGCTGTTACGGAACACCGTACGAACGGAGTTTTGCTCGCTTAGCTTTCTGTAAGTTTAACTAGTGATTTCCCCTCTTTGGGAAAAGCTAACTAGCAACATAAAACACTGATTTTTTTTATCCAGTCAGGGCAGTCCTGACGTCTCAGGAAGCTTTCGTGGCTCTCCTCGTGCCCCTGTCACTACTAGGCAGGGTTTCACAACGAGAGGGACAGCAGACGGCTTCCTGTAGTACAATTAGCACTACGCATAGGGAAAAGAGTATACTGACACTAGTTAGAATCTATACAAACCTCATACAGCTTTAAAGAAGCAAAGAATTTAGCATTTTCTGTAATGTTCTTTAGTCTTTTCCTTTCATAAGCTGATAACTGTGGGTATCCATCCTACAAAAAGAAAAGCCAGTTAGACTTCACTGTACAGTTACATGGCACGCAAGAGATGGCCCAGGCTTCTAGGACAAGAGTCTCTAAATGGGTTGTCTAGATTATTTAGAAGCGATTTGATACATCTGCAGACAAACAAAAGACATACAAACTGGGGCGATCCCACATCAGTACCAAAACTTGTCTATATATAGGTACCAGCTTGCATTACACGCTTACTCCTAGCATTAATTCTACAGAAAGGGCCAGTTCATCAAAATCTTGCTACAACTAAACCAAAACTGGAGAAAAGCAATATGGAACTTAAAGCTTAGCAATATGGCAAATGTTGCACATAAATGGAGCACAGCCTTTGGTCATTTTTATCTTTTATAGAGTATAAGGTAGACTGGACAAGTTGAAATGAGGATTTAAATATAAATGAGCACTGACAGAACTTTTGCATCTCATGACTGTATCCATCCATAAAAACCTCTGGGAGGTGATCGCCGCCTTACAGAAACGCACTGGCGGTTTTGATACCGGGCTTTACGTGCTGTGACTGACAGCGAGGGCATCTTCTCATCCCTTACACATTCTGAAAAAGAGTAAAATGAAGCCCAACGCTGCCAGCCAGCCAGGTCCAAAACCACAGATGATTATGTAACGCACGAAAACACCTCCAGGCTTTGTTTTACAAGCTCACCAGCGCGTCCGGAGAGCTGCAAGGCGCTTACCCCGTGCTGCAGCCGAGGAGCGAGGGGCTCGGGGCCGGGGGCCGAGGTGCTGCCCGGGCCCCGCTTACCTGCGCGGTGTCTCCCCCGTCGCTGCCGTCGCTCTCCGCATCCCACACGCCGTCCGAGCCGCTGCCGGCCGCGGG
>VXAL01017772.1:7623-31582 GCA_013399475.1 Chauna torquata | reverse complement strand
AAGCCCGACTCGCAGGCGGCGGAGCGGAGCGGAGCGGTGCGAGCCGCTCTGCGGCAGCGCAGGCGTCGTCCGTGCCGGAGCCGAGTCCTCGCCGGAAGGGATGCGCGCTCTAATTGCCAGAGCCTCCCAGCGGGGGCCGAGCACGGACGCGACCGAAAATCATCTTCACCGCTCCGCCTCAGTGCTGGGGGCTTTGAAAGAGACCGCTCGGAATCACGCTTGTTCTGCTCAGGGCGGAGAAGACGTTCCCCCGCCCGAGGACACGGACGTTGCTTTATATGCAGCTGCCGAAGGGCATGCAAGGCTGGAACAGCGCCGGGGCGGACTGGGGTTGTTTTTCTACCAGCACAGGGATTCTCCGTAGCGGTGCGGTTGGTGCACCAGGAGGAAGGGATGCGGTCCAAAGGGACCTGGACGAGCTAGAGAAGTGGGCCCGCGTGAGCCGGATGAGGTTCCACGAGTCCAAGTGCAAGGTGCTGCACGTGGGTCGGGGCAGTCCCAGACACGAGGACAGACTGGGAGAAGAACTCACTGCGAGCAGCCCTGTGGAGAAGGACTGGGGGGTTCTGGTTGATGAGAAGCTTGACATGAGCCAGCAGAGTGCGGTTGCAGCCCAGAAGGCCGCAGGCCAAGGGAGGCGATTGTCCCCCTCTGCTTTGCCCTTGTGAGGCCCCACTTGAGTCCCGCATTCAGGTCTGGGGCCCCCAGCACAAGACGTGGACCTGTTCGGGTGAGTCCAGAGGAGGGCCACGAAGATGATCAGAGGGCTGGAGCGCCTCTCTTATTGAAGAAAGACTGAGAGAGCTGGGGATGTTAAGCCTGGAAAAGAGAAGGCTCCAGGAAGACCTCCTTGCAGCCTTCCAGTACTTAAAGGGGGCTTATAAAAAGATAGAGGGCGGCTTTTTACACAGGCAGGTAGCGATAGGACAAGGGTGAATGGTTTTAAACTAGAAAAGGAGAGATTTAGATTAGATGTTAGAAGGAAATTCTTCACTCAGAGGGCGGTGAGGCACTGGAACAGGTTGCCCACAGAAGCTGCGGCTGCCCCATCCCTGGAGGTGTTCAAGGCCAGGTTGGATGGGGCCCTGGGCAACCTGAGCCAGTGGAAGGTGTCCCTGCCCAGGGCAGGGGCTGAACTGGATGGTCTTTAAGGTCCCTTCCAACAGAGTCTATGATTCAGAGACCACACAGGCACCCAGCACTCACTAGTCGGTGCCTCAGGACTGATGCATGAGATCAAAATCTTTGCCAGACAGCAAAGAGAAGTGGTTACACTCCACACATATGTGCTGCAGCTTGGCATGTTCAGGACAGAAAAAGTGTAAGTTTTTGACAGTAACATTAATTGAAACAGCCTTGAGCACACTTCAGACTCACAAGATGGGTTATATAAAATACATAAGACCTGCTACCAGACTCCTTGCTCAGCAACAGCTGATGGAATCCTCTGCTCCAGTCAACCAAAAACAGTTGGTCCTGGCCCTGCAATGTCAGGCATTTCATTGAAATGCACGTGTAGGAACAGATGCATATCTAAACCCCTCCTGACCTCACCAGGGCTGCCTTGTGCAAGGCAGGAAGTTGGAAGCCAAGGGCAGATCAAAAATGCCCTTCACCATGGCTGTGACAAGATCAGAGCTCCACACTTTAAAAAAAAAACAAACAAAAAACAACTGAACAAACAAAAAGAATAACTAAAAACACACCTAGGGCAGCACTTGGCCCTTCAGCAGACATTCCAGCCCCAGTATCTGGGGAAAAAAATTGAAACTTACAACTGTTAACCTGACATAAAATATTATTAACACCCCAAGACTTCAGTTTTCCAGAACTCCTTGGTTATCCAGCTCTGAAGTACTTATGCAACTAGCAAGGGAGAAGAACAGAGGCAGTCACATCTTTGGATTCACAGTTCCAGTAACTGCTTTTGATTTGCGATCTCAAGCGTATCCCTGAGGTAGCTGTTAACGCAGACTTACAGGGATTATTTTCACTGAAACAGTAGGGCGTCTAGAACTAGTCAGAACTCATATTTGTTTATAGTAGAAAAAAGGTCCAAATAAAGTTGAGTTTAAAAATATTTATTTAACATGAACTTTTGTACTTGGTAAATGTACAAATCTAGGAAGGTTCAGCAAATAAAGATTAATAAACAATGATTACATCTTCATGGCATGCTTTTATACAGTATTTACATTTTCCTAGTTACAATATTGAATATGAAGGCTGAAGGAATTGCCTGTTTTTTGGCTTTGGTGGTGCCATAATCCCCAACTTTCCAACAGTTCCTTGTGTGGCACTAATGCTGTAAGACGCTGAACTGCAGCGAGATGAAGCCGGAGTCTTAGAGTTGGACGGCCTTTTGGTCCTCCTGTACTTGCTGTAACCACTGTAATATTTAAGAGAGAAATTACAGTACTGTGTGTCAAACATTTGGTTTACTTGCCACATTCCCTACCCATGGTGTACTTATATAGTTGCACACCAAGTAAGATTTTCTAGACAACTATACTTTTTTTTTTGAAGCTTTTTTTTTTTTTTTTAAATACACATAGCTTGAAGAATACCTTTGAAATGTAAATCTAGTGTAGCTGTTGCTCTGACATCTGCCCAAGGGCAAGCAGCAGCCTGAAACAAGGACACAGAATGCTGAACTAACCTGACTCCTATTAATCCAATTAGAGTATCAGCACTAAATGACACTTCAGGGTCAACAGCATTTAATGACTAATATTTTAGTAGACGGGAAGGTGGAAAGCATACAAATAAAACCTACTGAGGTGGAACTGCTATTTCCTACAAAAACAAAACGACCTGAATGAGGACAATCAGTATAGAGAAGGAGACACACCTGGAAAAAAACAAGCAATGGCAGAAAGCAATGAGTTTGAATAAGGTATGCTGTATCAACTCTTTGATGATAAATGCAACATTAAAGCAATAAAAACTAAGTAGTTAATAATAAAACCTAACAGATTTTTGAATTAGGCATGATTCTTCAAGCAAGGCTTTTACAATGTGTTTTGGAGAACACATTAGTACAGTTTAGTGCTATTCTTCTGAATGGCCTGAACTCCTCCCTGTTGAAAGATAATGCAGGCTCTGTGATATGTGTAAAATCACATTAAATGAATGATTTCAGAAATGCAGGACAGGTTCTCTGCATTGCTCTTTCGCACCCCATGTTCTTTATCTCACTTACCAAGCAAGGTAAAATTTCTAGGCAAAGGGATTGTGTAACTTGACCGTACCACAGTACCAGCAGCTTTAATTTGCCTCCTTGTGCAAAGCAGGCTGTAAGCACAGCAAACATTTAAAAGGCGACTATAAAACCCAAATAACTTTTTGCTCATGTTTTCTAGTATCATTTTTCCCTCTCTTTTTAAAGAGGGTTTGGGGAGGGTGGAATTTCTCCAAGCATTACACATTTTCTTTTATTCCCTTTCAGCACTGATTAGTCACCAAGTTTTGAAGTACAAGCCTTCAGCACAAACTGTTACTACTTGAGTTACCAGGCTAACTACATGAACTGCTAAAATAAGGACATCACCTCAAAGGATGAGGCCCATTTTGGGTCTTTTCATCACCCTGTGAAGGTTTCGTGGTGGATCTGCCCTAGAAGCTCAAGACCAACCAGGCACCTGGATGCAAGCATTATGGTCTTGATGCAGGTGTTGCCTTGTATGGTACAACCAGAGGGGTAAATTCTGAATTAACAAGGGACTGGGAACTGAAGTTCAAATATTCCATCAAGTCTTGGAAGTTTTAAGCTGTCTTTCTTTCCAAGTACAGAACCCAGTCAGCCTGCTAATAATGGTCATGCCAACGCCCTGAAATTTAGTGTGATTTTTTAGCTCATGGCACTCAGTAATAAGAAACGAAGGACAATTTTTAAATATCCTCTCACCAGGAGCTTTTTAAACAGCAAGTGCTAGAAAACCAAAGTACAGCAGTTGTCACCAGGTGCCTGGATGATTTAATGCCATTCCTTGCTCCTGTTTTTATCTGACACACACAACAATGTGTACTTGGAAATTTTTAGAGGGTAAGCACAAATTTCTTTTCAAGCTCTCTCAAAAAGTAAAAATGTGACAGTCTGCCAAATTATGCTTCTTTCATATGAGCTGAACTAGCACATAAAGACCTATTCACTAGCTCTCTATAGCTGGAGTGAAGTCTTCAGGAAGCAGTCACCAACACAGGAACAAAAGCCACATGTTGCCCAAAGGTAGTAACAAGCATTGTCTTTAGAACCACTGCAGGGTTCAAAGAATTGTTTTGGAGGGAAGGACAGCAATGCTGCTGAAAGAAACTGTGAACACAGTTTCCATTACAAAAGTTACTAACTGGTTGGGCATTTGTTAAGATTGTCTAGTTAATATTTGCGCTTTCCAGCTTCCTTATTTTTTTAATTATCATTTCCCTAGATTTCATTTTCTATATTCTAATTTCTACTTCAATAATAATACATTCATGTATAAGTATTATACTAAATATACTAAAATATTATCCAATATCAGAACATAATTCAGACTATTTTTTAAAGGGCCCGATTTCCCAACACTTACATGTGTTCATTTTGCCATTGACACTGCTCTAGGAGTTTTGAGAGAACTACCATTATATTTTAGTTTATTCTAGAAAGCGAGCAACACAAATTCTCTGCTGCCAAACCGTGAAATACCTTAAAATATTTCTTTGTAACACAATTATAAAATCATAAACTGGTGTTATTCATATATACCCTGCAAAGTTGTCCACTACGCTTCCTTCTGTGCATGATACCATAAACTATGTTACCGGTGTGAATTTGCATAGATTTAAGAGCAATAACAGAAGCAAGGCTATATTTATGCTTCACAAGCAGCCCAGCAGGATAAAGAAGAAAACTACATGCCTACAGAACATGTAATGGAGAAAACGGTCAAACCAATTGAGAAAAAACAAAGCTGAAGTTTGATTACAATGCAGTCATGTAATCTAATTACAGGTGAACAAGTGGTTAGTATCAAAGTACACTGAGAAGGTACCTCTAATTTGCCCTGCGTACTGAGATTTCAAATAGTAGAAAGGTACTTCATAAAATTATGGCTTATTTTTGCAGCAGCTTCTACTCCTGATATAAGCCTAGATGCTTAATATGTTAGTTTTGGAGGAATAAAGACATCCCACCACAGAAGTGGCAAAGGTAAGCAAGAGCACTGGCAACAGCAGAAGCACTGTGGTGGCACACCCCAAACTGAAAAGCCCGAAACTGGCATTTAAAGAACTTACAGAGTTTGGTAGTTGAGGAACTAACCTGCATATAAGCCCACACAATTACTCAAGAAAATGCATTAAGATAACAGTGCAGTTCTGTCACTGCGGATTTTGTCTGGGATCATCACCATCTAGACAGAAAGTTACAACTGACCACAAGCAACATACCCTTTGGGATGAAACTGCTGGCTACCACCACCGCTTGTCTTTTTCCGCTTGGATTCTCTGAAGTTTGGCAGCCTTTTCCTTTTCATTCTTTGGTTTGCATTATTGCAAAAATAGCTTGAGGTTGTAACTACATCTGCTTCTTCATCACTCTCAGGTGTGCCCGTGCTCCCCATAGCTGTGTCCACACTTTGGCAAGCAGCATCTTCTGCAGACAGACAATGAATTAAAACTAATGAAATCAAAACATTGCCTGGGCCAGCCAGAACTGTCAGCTAGAACACACTACTTGTACCAAACTTCTGTCCTTGCTATTCAAATCCTCCTTGTGCTGCTTTCCTCATGGTGATGCTCCAGGCTCAGCTAAAGGCATTTCTGAGGTTGGTGTAAAGCAAAGACAGCCAGAAGGCAGTTTTGGTTTAGCTCCTCATGATATCAAAAAAGACCAGCTCTATTTTCACTATCTTGGCTTCTTGTCTAAACTATTTTGGTAGCACTGGGCTTTCTGCCTTTACGCTCTCTTTTGGCTGTCAGCTGGAAAGAATTACGGAATATACCATACATACTACAGTTGAATACAGCACTTGTTTTTAAAAACAGGACCAGGAGATGCTGAAAGGCTGAGATGGCTGAGAGCTCCTTCTCAATCAGCTGTAAGCAAGAAGGACATGATTCTTTGCACAGGCAGCAGAAAGAAATACTTAAGTCAGGTTTTAGACATGCATTTATTCACATTGCAGTGTATGAAACACAGCCTCCTTAAATGTAACTATGAATCGCTTTAACATTGAAGGAACTAATGTCAATCTGACGGCCAAGGTGTATTAAGTATTCTAATTACAACATAGGCTACATGCTATGCTCCCATGAAGTTGCCAGATTTACTAGTCTCATGGCTCATTTCTCCACTGAGCTGAACTTTGAGTATAAGGTTAAGAGCTGTACAAAGGGACTATAAAATACAAGCATACTGACTTGCTAGACCTCCCCCTACACACACAACACACACCTAGTTTTGAAAGTTCTTCACATTGGAGTGAGAGCTAGTCAATGCAGATCTGGACTTGCTGACCTCTATTACTATGAAAAATAAAATACAGGAGTTATCACTCATGTGCCAGGCTACAGCACAACCCCATACATAGTAGGTTCAGGCGGAAAAATATGCAGGAGGTGCGAGACCTTTAACCTCAAGGTCCTGAAGTCTCAGTCTAACTAAGTATATTACATAAACCCCAATAACTAATAGGTAAGGGGCAAAGCAGTATGTTTAGCCTTTGTTTTCTTCTTTTCAGTCTTGCAGAAGTATGCTGAATTTAACTAGTGAGAAGATAGCAAAGATCTTTGTACGTTCTGAAAATGTGCAATTGCTCCCGTTTTGTAATTATTAAACTCCAAGAAATAGTGATTTGTGTTTAAAACAAGGTAACTTTTGAGTGGAACTTCTTATAGAGAAGGAGGGAAGAGGATTAAATAGGAAAACACACATTTAGGTGCAAAGAATACTAAACCTGGTACAGTCCATTCAGAGTACTTATCCATCACTTTAATTATTTCTGCACCATATTTTTCCAGTTTATCTTCTGTGACACCATCAATCTGCAGCAAAACCTCCACATCAGAAGACAAGGTTTCTATAATGTAACAAAGTACCAGTTAGACACATCAAGCTAACTTTTTAAGAGATCATGGTAGAATATTCTGGAGAAAATTCATACCTTTTAGCACTACAGTAGCCACTAATTCCCCAAGGAAGTAAGCCTTTTTTCTAGCCGATTTACTTCTAGCTGATTAGTACCAATCTGAAAAGCTTTCTCTGAAAATGCTTCAAAAGCTTGTTTTGCAGTATGATTACTTGGGAGGCCATGGTACCTAACCAACAGGACTGCTACAGCATGAACCACAGCTCCAGGGAATCTATGCTGTATATGCTGTTTCCATGGGACTCACTCAGCTGCGTATAGGTGAACTGTCTCTCTTTAAACTTTAGAAAACTAGATTTTCTGCCAGAAAAGGCTGCAGTTGCACATGCAGTCTACTGCCTACAGGGGGTTCTGATTAACGAGAAGTTGACATTACCTGCTATTTTCTTTAGAGTTGAAGTACTGAAAATATTGAAGTAATGCACATCAAAGACTTTCCCAAGAGTTTTGCATGTGTCTGTAAGTTCACCGAGGCACTTTTTAACCATCTCTTCCCGCTGTGACATTTTTGTCACGGAAGCCCTTTGTTTTCTAATGGCACTGGCATTTTCAGTTTCATGAAATTCCACCTGTTAAAATAAGGCAATCAATAACTTCCGTCAGGGAAGTAACTACAGAGTAATCATTAGAACATAAATTGATAACACAGAAGAACAGTGAAGAAACCAAAAGTATTTTTTGATGGACCAAAAAAAGCTGTTTACCCTGTACACATTTTTAAATGATCTTTTTTACAGGCTAGTTGATAAAGCAGCCATTCTCAACCACCTGTAAGTTTCTTCTACAAAGAACAAGCAAAGCAAGTATACACAACACAGGAAAAAAATCCTGCGAACCCAACACACTGCTAGGTTTAAACAGAGGTCACTAGGTCTATTGCTGAGGGCTCTTCTCTTCTCCAAATACAGCACTAAATGCAGAGGAGGCGTTGCCTCAAACAATTCTGGGACTGGCTCCATGACCTTCTTGGAGAAGTGTATTTTCTTTCAGAGAGCACCAATGGCTGGAAAAAATAGAGCAGAAAATGCAGGATAAAGTACTGCTGGCTTTTTCTTTTTTTTTTTTTTTCTCCCTTAGCTAGCTCTTTCTTTGTTGGTCAGAGTCACAGAATGACTGAGGTTGGAAGGGACCTCTGGAGGTTATCTGGTCCAACCCTGCTCCAGCAGGGCCACCAGGAGCAGGTTGCGCAGGACCATGTCCAGGTGGCTTCTGAAGATCTCCAAGGAGGAGACTCTGTAACCTCTCTGGGCAACCTGTTCCACTGCTCAGTCACCTGCACAGTAAGGAAGTGCTTCCTGATGTTTAGATGGAACCTCTTCTGTTCCAGTTTGTGCCCATTGCCTGCCGTCCTGGCACTGGGCAAAACTGAGAAGAGCCTGGCTCCTTCCTCTTTGCACTCTCCCTTCAGGTACTTATACACATTGATAAGATCCCCTCTGAGCCTCCTCTTCTCCAGGCTGAACAGTCCCAGAATCTTCCATTCTTGTCACACTGGAATCAGGTGGAAGGGGGAAGAATAGAAAGATTTAATCTTCTCCAGTACTCTCAAACTCACCTTTTGCCTCACAACATTACTATTAGAACACTGGACTAGAAGTCATGATTGTCGGATTCTGTTCCCTGCATCTGCTAAAGATTAGTTTACGTACCAACTGAAGTACAGGAACTATGTTAAAACTATCCCAGGGTATATGCTGCACAAAAACTGTAGCACATTCCTTAGAACAATATGTTCAAGAAAAAAAAAAAAATCTAATTGTTACTCACCTGTAGTGATCCATCTAGCACAGCCTGTGCTCTCTCTCCTAGAATTACGTATGCTACAGCTTGGTCATTAGCTGTAATATACAAGTCTTCATCCAGAATCTTGTCCAAGACCAGTTTTCTAAACAGCCTTTCAACATTATGCCTTGAGTAGGCAGCCCCCTTCCCAAATATTCCAGACTGAATCTTCGCACTCTTTGTACCTGCACAACAGAAGTCAGAGGATTAGCCTGCAATTAGAAAGCCTACACAGGTATGTGCTTATAAACGCATTGAGGACTCCCAAGGGTATTCTGCAGTCTGTGTGGGTATGCACACACACTGCATGCAAATACCAGAAAGTCCAAGCACCAGCAGAAAACTAATATTATCACTATAGCAACCTGAAATAGATTAAAGCTTTAGTTTCATTTATTTTCAATCATTTAACCACCAAGAGATTCCTGGGAAGAATAATTTTGCCAAATACATCTTGTTTTAAAGCACTGCTGATATTACAAAGACCTCCTGATACTGAGGAATTCATGCACCAAGTCTATTTAGGTGTAGTTTCTGGAAAAACAGTACTTACCTAAGAAGATGTCTACCATCATATTCAATGTGTATCTTCCAGAACCTGTATTTCTCTTTGCATTTATTCCTCTCATCTGTCCACAATGTTGCTGTACAAATCTTATAATACTTTTCACTTCATCAGTTACATTTCTTGATTTGTAATCCTATTGAAATAGACTTGATTAGGAAACAAACTGATGTGGTTCTATCCCAATGCAAGCTGTCCCTGACAACTTTGTTTTTCATTGAGCTTTTTCCAGTCATTAATTCATTTTGTTCCAAACACAGAACTAGTAATTTGCTAGTTAGTACAACTACAGTGATATAGCATAGTCACAGGTTAGTTAATATTATGAAAAATGCAACAAGACAAAGACATATCAACCAACTGTATATAATCTCTACTACGTTAATTCTATACAGTGAGCTTCAAGATTGCCAAGTCTGTACTGGTAATCAAGGTAAATTGTCTGCAAAGCATTCCTATAATTTTTCTGCTGCCATGCACTAGAACTTACACTTCCTACATGTGTTAAAATGAGAAGACTGGACTCCATATGCATTATTCTAGTCAATATATCTGTAACTGTAGCAAAAATTATTTTCTATGATTCTATGTATAGGGTAATGCTTCAAACACAGGCCTGAGAAGCAACATCATCAGGTATAATACCGGTCTGGTTTAGACAGATCAGTCACCCTCCCATCTGCTTCAACAAATATCTTCTGTTCTACTCTTGTTCACGCTACTAACAAGTTTGTTTCAAGCCTCGAAACACAAACCCTAACCTTTGGGCCACCTTGAGCAGTATGTACTTCACAACATGGCAATTATGCTGCTCTGGCAGCACAAAGGTGCCTTGAAAACATCAGAACAGACAGCTGTGGGGATTTTCCCATAGCCGTTCCAGTTGATCTTATTTCCATGTGCTCCTGTTTCCAATAAGCACAGTGGCCAAAAAGCAACACTAAGGAACATCCTCATACCTCACTCGTCCTCCTCTGGCAGGAACAGGAGCTTAAGTCGATGGATAGTTTGTATAATTATACTCTAGGTTAAACCCTGAAAATAATTTGAAGCATCCAGTGTCACAACACTATAATACATCTTACTCATTCTCTCTATTTGCCTTCCCAAGTCTAATGTTACCGTTTTTCAAATGCAGCAAAACACAAAATCAGTTTAACAACACTATAAATAAGAACTATGATTTTTTACCTTCTTTCTACTGCAGTTATCACAAATTACTTCTGGGTGATCTTTACAAAAGTTAGGATTAAAATCAGTTTCCCCGAAGTAGGCCAAAAGCTGAATTCTCCGGCAATCAACTACATTCTCACAGTAATGAACCATACTGTACAGGTTATTAAAGTGGGTCTGTCTTGTGTGACTGTTTCCGTCTTTCTCCACTGAAATGCAATAAGTTCAATAGTATTTGTTTTATCTTCACCTTTGTCTTTTTATATATTATCAGATAGACAAAACATAATACTCTTTGTTGCTTAAAAAAGGACAAGTAGATAATACAGAACTAACCTAGTATGGACTTTAAAGAATGGAGAAGAGAAAAATCTATAATGACAGAAGTCAGAAGATGGATACGGATACATATGAAGAAAAATGGTTTTGACTAGAATTAAGTGACAAAAATCTTTCATTGCAGAAAATCATTCAGGTGAATAATAACATGAAGATGCACAGTTCTCCCATCTTTCCAATACCATATATGTGGCACTTCTAAGTGAGAAAATAACTCAGTCTAACTGAAACAGAAACGAGTGACTAAGTGACTTCCTTACTATTGGCTCAATTAAGCTACAAATACAAGAAATCACTTACTTAGTATTAGCCGTCTAAGTCTGGTTACATCACTGTAGCTGTAGAAGAGCAGACAGTGAGACATTTCACCGTCTCGTCCAGCCCTGCCAGATTCTTGATAGTAACCTTCTACAGATTTAGGAAGGGAAGCATGGATCACATATCGTACGTCAGGTTTATCTATTCCCATTCCAAAGGCAATTGTTGCACATATAACCTAAAAAGGAAATAATACTTTGTTACGTAGTTATGAAAACCATTCATGCAGTAGTCTATACCAAAAATAGACATGTTACCAGGCTTATGAAGTTATACACAACATAGAATTTCAATAGGAACCCTGCAAGACAAGTACAAAATAGTAGAAATCTGTCTCTCCTTCTTTCAGCAGAGCTTTTTGAAACAGAGGGAAAACTCCAAATTTGAGAGTCTCAAAATACAATTCAGCAAGCATGCCCAAAGCTTTCAGAAACCTCGCACAGCTCAGTTCCCTCCTCCTGGAGTATCATACCTTGGCGCAGTACTGCAGTCTTTGATTTGTAAAATTCCCAATGAAAAGAAGGCTAACATGTTTTGGCGGATTTGTTCTGATCAGTTATTTAATCCTGCATCTGATTTGGCAATAATGTTACACAACTTTGTTTTCCTTTACTAGGCCAAGAGCAAAAAAAATGCTCTAAATTCTATTTAGTCCTCCCCCACTGCTTTTCTTTTACCTGGCATCCTTCTTGATTAACCCACTTCTTTTGTACAAGATCTCTGTTGGAGTCAGTGAGGCCAGCATGATAGGCAAGTGCAGCAAGACCTTCCTTCTGCAGAATGGCTGCAGTTGTGTCACATTCATGACGTGAAAGGCAATAAATTATTCCAGAGTCATCTGCAAATATAAAAGATGTGCTGGAATAAAGCAAGTGAAAGGGAATAAAGCTGTAAGAGTCATACCTGTCAAGCAAATACTGCATTACACTTAACTAACAACCTTTCCCTATTGGAATAAATGTAGCTGCTTAATAAAGAAAAGTAATTGTATTAATATCAGATGGTTTTGTTAGCTTCTCCTCATCCAATTCCTTGCTTATTTGCTAGGTTACAGCACTAGAGAAGCTATGAAGGGAGCTTGGTAGAGTCAAATTCCAGCAGCAGGAGCTGCAGGACTCCAAAAGGACAGCCTAGAGAGACAGGACTCACTGAAGATATAATTAAGGGGAACCACAGATAAGCAGACAAACAATTAAACAATTTAAACTGTAAGGATATTAGATGACACTAAAGGTCTGGCAACCTCCAGATAAATTACTCGGAGCACTACCATAATTTACTTTTTCATCTTAACTTGAACTCCTAACTTCAGGATGCCTGTAAATCTGATTCGCATTATCAACAATATCCTTTTGGCTCCTACTTGTTGTTCCTGTAAATGTATGAGTAACTTGAGAAAGGCATAAAGTTTTGTTTGTTTGTTTTTATAGCAGTATAAAAAGCTTTTATCGCCTTACAATGTAGTTCACCAAAATGCATACAAGCACACTATGCTGCTCAGTACTCACGTGGATGATATTTTTTAATCCATTCCAAGCAATCCATTGCCACCTTCTTTGGCTTCTTGGGCAGTACATCATATTTCAAGTTATGCCTGTTGAAGCTCATTGTAAACCTAAAACAAGACATTTTATTGGTACTCATCGGTTTTATGGGTGCAATAGTCCTTTCAACAAGCTAGGAATTGACTGGAATGTCCCAAATTCAAGTAACTACTACTAGTTCTGTGTTATCTGCACAGGAATTATTGCTCCACTATGCCCACTGAGATTCACATCACCCACACTTGGTTCTAAACTTCTTCTGTTTTTCCTGTGGCTGTGAAAAAAAAAAAAAAAAGCGCTACCTGGCACTGTGGAAGTCAGCATGGAAGAAATGCCTGTAAATCTAACATTCACACAGTGATTTGCTGGGCCTTCATTTTCCTTTTAGAAACTTGTATCCACATTCAACCAAATCAAATTTGCAAAACATAGTATCACCTTCTACCCTAAAATAATTTCTAATATTAAAAAAAAGGTCAAAACAATATTTCTAAAATTAAAAAAGTCAACAAAACAGAATGCTTTATTTTTCCATCATGTACAATGAAAATGTTACAATGTGATCCAGACCCAATAGTACCTCATTACCTATGTTACTGCCAATGTTAACTAAATAACACCTCCAGCTGTTGGAGCTTTCCAGCCATTCTCATGAAAAACGTAACTTACATATTTTGTCAAAGATGTTATTTCCTTTATTTTCCTTAATCATGCAAGGAAGAGTTTGGCAAGTTTTCTTATTATTATTTTAATATTTTGCATTTAAATCATATTAAATTCCATGCACACATTCTTATTTAATCTGATACAACTATGTAAGTGTTTTAGATGGACCTCTACTGCTTTTCTTATTTTCCAAGTTTTCCATTCAAATATTCTGCAGCTCAAATTGTTTCAGGAAACTGCTGGACAACTTACACTTGTGGTTTTAGCATCTCAAGCTGATTCTGAATATCCTTTTGTACCCTTGGGTTAGCAGTGGCAGTAAGAGCCATCATAGGAACAGAGTGAAACTTCTTGCGGAGCATATTCAGTCGTTTGTAGTCTTTTCGAAAATCATGACCCCACTATTTAAAAAACAAAATTTAAATATAGCTGAGTAAGATGCTCCAACTAAGTGTTTTGCCATTTTGAAAAACAGATCAAGGTTTTTACCTGGCTGACACAGTGTGCCTCATCAATGACAAAACGTGCTAGGAGTTTCCGGTCATAGAGATTTTCCAGCGCTGACATCAGTCGGTTGCTTGCACAAACCTAGGTAAACATCCACCATTGACATTAGAAAGCAAACAAACAAAGCAAAGTGTCACCCTAGCTAAGACTACAGAAACAATTGTTCTGTACAGCAAAGTTCATCTTGACTGCACAGGTAAAGCCTGAAGGCATAAAGACAGTTGCCATAAGGTTCTAGGATCAGTTATCCAGAGGTCCTACAATCTGATTAATTGTAACGATTTATGTCATAAAAGACAGGGAAGGACAAAGTTGAAGAAAAAAACATTCAGCACACTAAATAGCCCCCTCTTACAATGCTCTTGTGGAATAATATCAGTTTTAAAGGGAGCATATAATTAACTACAAGACAGTCTTTTGACAGTCACCTATTACCTTGGCAGTTACATGTTTTTACCCTGTAGTATTCTGTTCAGAGTGGTCTAGATTATAATAGCTACTCAACAGCAATTAGCCACTAATACATGGTATGATATATTAAAGTGGATGCGTGTGGTGTTTTTGTTTTATGAATTTAAATTTTGCAGACATTACACACAGTTCTCATTCTTGGTTAATTATTGACTGAAATTAGTTGCATCCGTACAGAGTCTTACCAAATTATCTAAAAAATATATATATATATTTCACACTTTTTTTTTTNCCTCCATCAGTTTACAATTCAAATTTCGTACAAACCTTCTCAGGGGTGACATACAGAAGTTTTATCACAGGATCTTTTTTTGACAGTTGCATATATATTTTTGAAGCATCAGCATCTGTTCTATCACCAGTCAAATACGTTGCAGCAATCTGTAAAAAATAAATATGTATATTAAGTTCTAATACGTGTGAAACAGAAGTACTGCCAAATGTTAGTCATCTAACATCTAGTTATAAAACAGGTAAAAAGTGTATCCATTTACTGCCCTTAGTGAACATTACACAAGAAAGCT
The DNA here is from genome assembly GCA_013399475.1 of Chauna torquata. Lineage (NCBI taxonomy): Eukaryota > Metazoa > Chordata > Aves > Anseriformes > Anhimidae > Chauna > Chauna torquata. Next base: position 16,566 of record VXAL01017772.1, on the reverse strand, counting down.
TTTAAAATGTTATTACAGATAGCATTTGAATCCCCACTGTACTGCAGTCATTGCAGAATCTTTCTGATTATAAAACCAAAAGACTATAAACCAAGTTCTATTCTTCTGCTCCCAATTCCACCAACAGACAAATAGCTGTCATAGGGGGTATTTCTACTTTCTTTCAACTCTCTTTCCAGTAAAGAAAACAGATGTGATGTTTGTTTATTCCTCAATATGCTGGAAGATTTAGACTGAGTGCAGAAAACAGATTTTAAGAATCAGAAACAAAGTTTCCAAGAAGTACAAAAACATAACACCCTCAGCAACAGTGTCCACAAACATACAACATTGTGTCAGAAGAGATTGAATACAACTTGGAGCAGCAATTCAGCATTAAATTTTAACTTACTATTCATGCTGAAGAGTAACATAGGAATTGGATCCTAAGGACAAAAATGATGTAAGAATAGGTCTCACTAACACAGCCAACTCTACCTGCTTGTCTCCTCTTCCTCTCCCAAGAGGCAGCTACAGCTCTGCAGAGGAAATTCCTCCTGTGGTTGTAAACCCCCAGGTGTCACAGAGCTAGTTTAATTGGCTTTCACAGCCATGGCACCCCACAAGGCAAGAAAAAGCAAAGAGCTTGGCCAGAGCATAGAATTGTGCAACAGTCACTAAATGGCAACCATTCACGGGCCACATATAGTCAAGGCTGTCAAAAAACATACTTGATGAGAGGAGGATTTGCCTCAGTTTCAGAAACCCTACATCATAGTCCCTTCAGTCTCATGCCCCAAGACATCTCTATTTTTTCCCTAAATTGGGTTAGCTATCCTTGTGGTCTTGTTTTCCCAATCTCAATAATAGGTTAAGGATGAAAAAGACATTTCACTGAAGCAAAAGCAGTTCATAAGTAGTTAGTCTTAGGAACATACAACTTTTGCACTTACATTTCTTTTCCCTCTGTACTTATCCAGAAATGCTTAGCATCTCCAGAACTCTCCTAATTCAGGAATTGTTAGTGCTCATTTCTCCTATGGAGCCAAACTACTCCCATTAAGGTATCTAAACACTACTCTTAGAATCTAAGAATCAGGCATATCTTCTTGAAAAGTAAGCTCCAACAACAGATACACACGAGCATCAGTAAATTGAGCAGTTAGACTGTCAGTATATTCTAGTTCATTAATGTAGATCTTCCCAGACAACTTTAACAGGTATGCCTTTTACAGCTTCCAGCTAACTAATTTTTGTAGTTTATATCTGAGATACACAAGATTTACTGTAAAATTTCAGATTTCTAGTGCGCTTATCTGCAGTTTAACTAAACAAAATAAACTGTTTGAACTTACATCTAAAGTATTCAGCTTCTGAACTTGATCAATTATCAGTGACCTCAGTGGAGAAATAACAATAGTGACTCCAGCAGAGACACACGCTGGTAACTGGTAGCACAAACTTTTACCACCACCTGTAAGAATTAAACAGAATGTAACAAATATTAGATATCAAGAGCAAAGGGGGACAGGGCAGAGAAGGAGCAGAAGAGGGAATTTTTATTTCTTACGTCCCATTTTACAGCACTTCCAGAAATAATAAACTTTTACCAATGATTTTCTTTAACATGCTACCTGTACGTTAAGGAAGAGTTATCATGTGATATATTAAGGAAGACAGAAATTTGATCACTTTATTGAAAATACCATAGTACATACAAAACTCCAGAAATCCTGCTGCCCTAGAATTCAAGCAGCACAATTTAGCAAAGCCTCCATAAAGGCGCAAAGAAAAGTTTGTCATGAGCCTTGCAAAAGGAGCTTCAGGTCTTTATTTCTCCAATGCATGCCAGACCTCAAAAGCCTGCAGCTGTGCGATGTGCATAGATACATACCAGTGGGCATTAAGATGAAACAATCTTCTCCCAGAAGAGCAGCATTGATAGCCTCCAGCTGATTTGTTCGGAAATAGTGCAAACCAAACTTTCTGTGAAATATATTCATCATTTCTTCAGAATGGGAAAATTTCATACCCCTGAAACGTTCTAGTGCAGGGTTATTAACCAGTGACTCTAGTAAACAAAGAAAACGTTCTTAAAATAAGTTACAATACCAAGTTGCACTATATCTTTTAACAACATAAAACGCTTCCAGTGTAACAGATTGCTTAGCCACCAATTCAACTCTTTAAAACTCAAATAATGAGTTACTACAAGTAAATAAAGGAAAATGCATGCAACTGGAATTTCAGACTGGCTAAAGTATGAATTTTGATTATATGCAAACCTCTGAAGTTTTTGAAACAAATTTGCCCACAATTGTATAAAATGCATAGTCTTACACTGTCAAACTTCGTCTCTGCCATAAAAAACTATTAATATTCTCCCTATATGTGTAACCCATACTAGTTACAAGCCAGCTGCAGCAGCAGCAGGGAAGCACGTGCCTGCCCAGCCAGTGAACCTCTCAGTGTGGTTAGGTCTTCAAAAACAATTGCTCAAGTAAGCTTACAGCAGGACAAAAGCCTTCATGACTTAATACACCTGCACTTTTACCTCCCTGTCCCTGCAAGATTCAGTAATACTGACCGACGTCTGCGCACCAGAGGAGTTAGGTTCACTTCAACTGTTGCCCAAATTTCAACATTTTGTATAAGCAGCTAAAACTATTGTAAGGTTTTGAATTAACAACTGCAGAGTCATCATTTAATTAAAACACAGAAGCATTCTAGTTTCCAATTTTAGCTGCTTCATCTTCCCAGCAGCCTGCAACCTGCATGGCAAATATTCAAATTTGGCATCACTGACTTGGGGGGGAAGGAGAGAAAAGGGAGAAGAAAAGAAAAGAAAAAAAAAGGGATTCTACAACAATGTCTTTGCAAAGAGAAATCAAAACAAATTTCCACACAAGCAAAAGGCACTGATGCCATCTACAGTAAGTTACTTGGTCTTAGATTTAAACAAATATACACAAATTCAAAAGAGAAAGACAGTAATCCTAATTAGCATAATTTACCCGATCGGTTCTTTGTTGCCATTAAGAAGCTTGATTTTGGAGCTGCAGGATTCGATACAAGAGCAGATCCTTTGGCTGCTGAGATTATCTTAGAGAGCAGAGATTTAGCAGGTGGCCCTTCCCTGACCGGCTGATACAATGGTGCAGATGGCGTTTCAGGTGCTGAAACAGTCACCGAATTCTCCCAGCCCTCATCAAAATCATCAATATCAAAATTATCAAGATCAAAGTCTGTGTCGTTTACATCTAAACAGTCTGACGCAGGAGTGCCAGCAGTGGCTTTGTTCTGAACTTTCAGAGCAGTGCTTGTAATGGGCCTCTCCGGCAGATGCCAGGTTCCACCGTTTCTCGCCACTGGTTTTTCACACCAACTACTGTTGAAAGACGTCTCCGAATGACAGCTCAGAGAAGCGCTGTCTTTGCCATTCACCTTGGAAGAAGAAAGTGCTGCGTTTTCTAGGCAGATAATCTCCTGAACAGTTTGCTTTGAAACATAAGATGTATCCAAGTTATCAAGTGTTTGATTTTTTTTTGTAGAAAAATTGCTCGAGTTAACAGTTCCAGAAAGCATAGATGGAAGACTTGTAGATTTTGGCAAGTTTCTGACTGAACTCCGATTAGGGCCACAACACAAAGCAGTACCAGGATGTGTAGAAGTGTCTTGTTGCACACATGCCTTCCAATTTCTAGGATAAATGTTTGTGCTACTGGTGTTCAAAGTGACAGAATTAGCTAACAATTTTCTCCTGGGAGAGATGGCAAGGGAAGGAAGAGTGAAAGTAAATATTTAAGTCACAAGCAATGATTTACCACATTCTACAACATACATTAAACATTGGTCTCTTTCTTCCTATTCAAAATAGGAATGTATAGTGGTTACATCGTATTTTGCGTCCAACTCCAGATATTCTATGATTCTATATTCTAAAAATATTTCAAACAAATCTAGGGAAGAGAAAATACCAGAATTAAGTTAAACACAATAATTACAAAATTACTACACCTTCATCGTAGATATTAAAATAAAGGAATACTTAATAGTGAAGAACTGATCCAGGCAACACAGAGCATATAAAAGTTCTTAACGGCACAAACCTAAAGTTAAAAAAGTAAAAAATATGCTTGAAACAAATTATGTTTTTCTGTACTTCCTGAAGACTATGACAGACTACCGTAATAAGAGGAAATAGAGTAAGTTACTTTTACCAAGAATGTTTAGAAAAAGCACAGTTCCAGCCCATCCAAAACACAAAATAAAATCCCAAATCTCAATATTTTGTCTACGTGTGGTGTCACCAGGTGACGCAGAAATTGAAGAAGCAGGCTGGAGCAGCAATACTCAAACTGAAAGATGACGTGTATACAGACATCTGCGGAAGTCATAATCATTGTAGTCAGTGACAGTGAGTCTCACAGAGGGAATATTAAATTAATGCCTCAGGTTACAAGAAATTGGGATGACACCTAGCAGATTAAATTGCATCTCCCTGCTTCTTCAGAAGCACCTGGTGCTAGTTACCTTTCAGAGAAAAGATACGGGACTACATGTGCCTCAGGTTGAATACAGAATTGGATTCTTTCCTCTGGCAGAATCCTGAAACTGTTAATACTTTCAGAGGTCTCTGGATTTTTTTTCTAAAAATTTGGTCAGTTAGGATTCTTTTAAAAACAAACAAACAAACAAACATTCTGTATCATGTTTTCAGTGTGATGGAGACACCTACAGGTGTGGTACTGCTTCATACAGAACATGGCAATAAGAAATACTACTTATTAAAATGTACCTGAGATCTCTCTGCTGAAGTAGTTCTTTTGCACATGACAGAGACTCAAGCTCATGAATCGGAATGGCATCTACCAGCTTACAAATATCATCCATGATGCTGTAGAGTTGCTGTTCCAAACGCAAGCCTTCACCTGCAGGATGGAACACATTTCAGCAAAGAGTAATACAAGTTTTTGTCGGAATATAGTAACAAGATGATCTCACTTTCTCTCTCAAAAGACAGAATACTTTGCAATGCCTAAGTCTAAATAGTTTCCTTTTGATATATTTTTAATAGCCCGTTAGCGTAAAGAAACTGTGTGCACAAACTCAGTCCCCATATTTCTGCCCTTGCCTTTTAATTATCCATCTATATATAATTTCCAAACACTGTCACAATTCTTTCAAACTTATTTCCAAAAACTACTGAAGTTTACAGGTTTTGCTTATCTCAAATTAGCCCATACTAAAACATATTTTATCAAAACTTTACATTGCAATCCTAGTCTAGGAAGTGCCTTAGAAAACCTCCCACACATGAAAGTCACCATTTGTTACCTCATGACCTTCCCTTTCCACTGCAAACCATCTGGATTTTGACAGCTAACTGCACCATACCTCAAATTGCTACCAGAAGCGTGATCCCTCAGACTAAATTCTGGCTTCTGCTTCACTTGCCTAATTGATTTACCATGATAGCAGAAGGGCACCTCATGTAACAAGCTAAGGGTCCAAACTGATCAAAATTTTGCTGTAGGTATACTAAAGTACGATAAGACGAAGCTCAACTAAATTGATTTCCAGAACAGCATTGTTAAAATATGAACATAAAGAAACTACTTTGGCGTTTATAAACACAAATTTTGAAATGACACTGTAGTACAGCTACAGTGTAATATAGCATGAGCTACACTTTTATGAATCTTGAAAACAAAGTCTGAATCTGCAGCTGTAAAACCATGTTGTTCTACACCCCCACTTAGTAAGTTTTTATTGTACAAGTCAAACTCAGAACCGTGTTAGCTTAGTAGTTGCCAAAGTCAACATCTGCAGGAATCAAACAGAAGAACTGAAACAGCTCAAACTTACAGTGACGTGTCTGTGTCATACTGGACTTCAGGAACTATGTGGTAGATCTGTGCTTTCAAGTTCTGAAAAGGAGGTCTACGCAGTATCCCAAATTGGCACTGACCAACCCAGAATCAGAACGTAGTTCTGAATCTACATGACTTACACAACATCTGAAAATTCCGTACAAGACTCAGTCCCCTACTTCCTTGTCCTCATCAGTCGTTGTTAGATAAAGCTCTCAGATTACAGGGGATACATGGGAGAACAAGAAGTTGCAAATGATCCCCAATATCTAACGCATAAGACTTTGAATTATTTCATATACCTGCATCCTCTGCACTAGGATCACTTTCAGCAACAGGCTGTTTTGTTGCAGTCTTCTCAGGCTTAGATTCAATGCTATTAGCTGTTGATCTTCCACCAGTAGGAGATTCTTTGAAAATATTACTAATATCAAAACAAAAAGTCATTAAAATACGGAAATGCATTGGATTTACAGACATCCATAAGAGAACTCTATCTTTTGGAATAACAGCATTTAAGATGCGTATAAAAGATAAATTTTTCAAAACACACCTAACGTCTACATAGCTGAGCAGAGTTTGTTACTCCTCCTATGTGCCAACTTGCAGAGACTTGTTTCAATAAGTTTTTTTTTCCTCTCACCATGACGGGAAAAATAACTCTTTCTGATGCAAAAACCACATTTCTTATGGCCAATGTTTAAGGTATTTCATACGACAATAATAGCAGCTCTCATCCCCTAACCTGCCAAGCAGCAAGCAGTCAAAATCAACTCAAACAGTAACTTTTTAACAAGCACTAGTTTCTTATCTTTTTTGGTAGTTTTTAAAATCATCCTAATGATAGACAGTTTTATCAATTAACTTCATTTTACCTAATGCTTTTTACAGATGGTGAGAAGGAAGGCAGCTCTTCTTCAGGGGAGGGTGGAACTACATCTAAGTAATCATCCTCTTCAAGCTCAATGTTTGCGAACAGCTCATTGCCAATCTCATCCAGTTCTGGTTGCCTGTTTTTCTCACTGTAGCTTAGCTTCTGGCTTTCACCACTTTTATCATTAGCAGCTGAAAGAGAATTGTGTTAAAATATTGTTGGATAACACTGAAAACTCTTCCTGGTATAAACAAAAATGCAATAGAATAGAGGAAAAAAAAAACTATTAGCCAGATTTCAAAACAATAGTTTAATACAGTTTCTGACTTTTAAACAACAAAGAAATAATTATTGTTCCTCTTTTCCCACCCAGTAAAAACAAACAAATTAAAAACCCACAAACCCTCTTTCTCCTGCAAAGCTTATACAACTACCACTCCCTGTCAGAAGTGGAGGGGGGTAGGGAAGCTTCTTCCAACTTAAGAGGTATATTTTCCTACAAGAGATTTTATAGAAAACTATTGTTATGTTAAATACTAGGATAAAAAGAATGTAGTTACAAAAGCACAAATACTCATCAAATAGCACAGTCCCTACACCGGAATTAAAAGGTAAACTTACATGTGTAATGTCTTGTAAGGCAAATGCTACTAAGTAAGGCCATTGATCTATTATAATTTATTTCACAGAAAGAGGACAAAAGCTAACAACATAATCTTAAGAAGAAAAACACAGTTCACAGTTCCTTTTCCCATTTAGTGTAATGAATGATAGCACCAGAAAACACTGTTCTATATTACTCAGTTATATTAACGTATTAATTGCACAAATAACGATCAAAAGTTTCAAAACGTAACAAGTAAGGCACTTAAAATAGAGAAGCTAAGTGGAACACAGAGCCGCCAAAGAGGTGCTCTGACCGATGGCCATGAAACTTTTCAGTCATAATTGAGGTGTGGCTGTTTTTTTTGTTTGCTTGTTCTTTAAAAATTGATACAGATCTTTTTCTGGTTTAATATTTTGCATTGGTACATTTAGGCATAAGCTGATTTTAGACCTCTTTTATATGAATTATACGACTGCTTTTCTTTTTCCCCCTGTAACATCTCTGCAGATTATTGCAATTTATTTCTGGAATGCTACATGGGAAGTCTTCGACCTCCAATAGTACCATGCTACCAGCTGCTACTGCTGCAGAGAAAGTTCTCCGCTATCTATAATGCTGCACTTTCACAAAGTGTGGTTACCAAAATGAAATCCACGTACCTAAGACCGCTGTCAGATACGAGCCTGCAGCTCCCTCTGATTTCATTGAGTACTATGCAAGTCCTACACTTCTGAAAAATCAAGTCCTCAGGTATGCAAACGTGAACATGTTTTATTCTAGCCTACTGATACTTTAAAATAAATTGTTACCTGTGTGAGCCTCTTCCCTCTCATCATCTGAAATCACGTCAGCAGCTAAATTCTCCTGAAGATCCTCGCCCACAATCTTGTCGTTGTCACAGGGAACTGGATCCTCAAGACAAACGACAGACCCCTGAGATGAGCGCTGCTCTTCATCAGCTGGAGGCGTTTCCTTATGCTCCGAAGCACCAGGTTTCTGAGGCACCGCGTCGCCATGCAGGGTCCCAGATGACCTAGACAGCTTATCGACACGGGAATTCGGTCTCTGGGAAGCCTTGCAGGTGGCCTTCTGGCCTTTGGGGGATAAAACGGCTGGTTTGGAATACTGCTTCTCAATGCCTGATAAGTCAAAGTCGTCCATATCATCCCACGCATCGTCCACGGTAACGACGGGCCCAGGCAGCGGGCTGGGGCCTGTCCCCCGGCAGGGAGCACCGCGCGGCGCCCCGGCCAGCGTCTTCCCAGCAGCAGCCGCGTCTCTGGAAACGCGCCGGGAGCCCTCCCGGGCGCCGGCGAGCGCCGAGGGCGCCTTTGGGCCCCGCTCGCCGGGTCCCGCCGGGAAGGGGTCCGTGGGTTTTATTTTCTTTTCGCTGGCCGCGGGAAGGGAGGAGGCGGCGGGGGCGGCCGCGGCGTTCACGTCCTTGTCCCGCAGCGCCGGGGTCCCGCAGCGCTCCCCGCGCGGGGCGCCGCCCGGGCCGGTTTTCTTGAAGGTGAACCCCCTGGAGAAGAGACGGCCCGGCCGTGAGCCCCGCGGCACGCACCCCCCCGCGGGCAGCGAGGGCCGCGCTTCCCCGCGGCCGCCCCCCGCGG
>VXAL01017767.1:50811-65674 GCA_013399475.1 Chauna torquata | reverse complement strand
GGCCGGGCCGGGCCGGGCCGCGGAGCTCCGGCCGCGGGCGCACGAGTGGCCGCCAGCTGGAAATTCTCCGTGCGCTGCGCTCCGGGCCAGTTTTACTCCGCGTTCAGCAAAAGTTTTCCAAACGGAGTCTGGCTGAATAAACACTTCGCCCTCCTCTCCCGCTCGCTTGCTCTCGCTCTGTGATGATTGATATTTTTTATTCAGCCAACTTTTATTTACCTTGCAAAAATGTTCGGGACAAATGTGATAAATTACAGATATGCAAATTTCTTTGAATGGTGTTGTAAGTGTGTCTCGCTGGAGCTGAATAAGTCCTTGCAAGTCGGTCTGCGCGCACTCAGGACCCCAGGGAGCTGATCAAAGCACCCTTTCTCTTTCATCCCCAGTATTCTCCTCCAAACTATTTCGATACAATATGTTTCCATGATGCACTTAATGTGCTAGGGACACAGAACTCATTACAACCTAGCTAGTTCTGCCGACCCCTTTGTTCTGAGGCATAAAGTTAAAAAAAAGGAGGGGTAGAGGGGGGAGCTCCGCTAGTTGCCAGCTTTCTGAAATGTTAAAGCATGCGTCATTTTTCACCAGGTCTCGTCTTGATATCCTCAAAAGACAAACTATGAAACCGGCCTCAGCCCTTTCTGGCATTAATTACGCTGCTGTCCAGCCGATCTGTTTTTCCTATTATATGCATTTCTCAGCAGGGATTTTTTTTTTTTTTTTTGCAAGACTAATGCAGCTGCAAGTCGAAGTATGAATGCATTTTATCAGTATAGAAAAAAATCTGTTGAAAGGCTGAAAAAGATGTCAAAGTCTATGCCGACGTCTTTCTTGCTTGCCCTGTGTTTGTGGCAGTGGCTTTGGGAAAGTGTTTAGGGCTGCCCTGCTATGTTAACTGTTTTTGCCTCGAGTTATCAGCTACTCCGAAGAGAAAATCTCAGCCGGAGGTTGCTGAACGCAGGTTACTTCTTTATTGAATGCCGATGCACCCAACAAATCTTTTCTTGCCGGGGAAACACTTCCAAGTGTTTGGGGAAATAGCTGGAAATTAGCAGCCCCCAGTTCAGGGCGATCCATTTCAAACCCACGGCGAGGTTGCGGCTGTTTGGGGCAATGACTCCAGCGGGATGACAGTAAGAAATAAACTCTATTTCAGCGGATGGCGCGTTTGTTTATGGGGTTGATTGGTTGACGGAAATGGCTGGCAGCCAGTTCTGGGAAAGATTCCAGACCTGACTCCGATTAACCCTCTCTGGTGAAACTCTGCTGGAAACCAACTCACCAGCAATTGCCATTAATCTACTTACTAATTAAGCCAATTCATTTCTAAAGGAGAAAAATTCCTTTCTTTGGCCAAACTGATGGGAGGAAATTTGAAAGAAGCGCCAAACTGTGTAACTGTAATTCAGCCAAGGACTGCTAAAACAAGGTGTTGATATATAGCTGGAGATTTAAAACAAGTTTCTAGGGCAACAATCCTTTGGAGACGGTGGTATATAGTGCATAGTAGATGAAGCTCGAATAATGGTGGACTGCAGTGTGCAATTGTGCAGACATTGGTTGGAACCAGGACTGCTTTTCCCAATTAAGCCGTTCAAGTCTTTTACTCCTCTAATAATTTATCTGCCCAGTTTAAACGCTTCAGCCGTGGGCGACAGCTACAAAGAGCGTCTCTGCCAGGACCCAAAAAACACCGTAGTGGAAATAGCGTCAAGTCTTTGCCCGGCGCCAGCGCCGACACCTCAGCTCCCCTCGCCCCCAGTGTCCGGATCGGCCCGAGGACGAACGGACGGACGGACGGACGGACACACGCTGCCCTTGCAGCCAGTGCTGCCCGGGAGGCTCTCAGCGAGGCAGGGGCAGCTTTTATTGAGGTTTCATTTTTAGGTGAGCAACGTTTTGCTCCCGAAGAGCAAAGGCTGGGGAGGCGACCCCCAGGGAGACCCAGCCGAGGCCCGAAGCCGCGACAAGGCGGCCCGGCGGGCAGGGCGGTGGGCTCCCCGCCGCCACCTCTTGCCCTGCTGGCGGAGGACGCGGCTGGGTGCGGAGGAAGGCGACCCCCGGCTCCGTCCTCCCTGTCGGCACCCCAAGGGGTGGGGGCAGCACCGGGCCGCTCGCCCCTTCTGCCGGCCCTGCCTGCCCCTGCCCCCGGGGCCGAGCCCGACCCCGGCCAGCGAGCCCAGCGGAGACCTCCGCGCCCGCTGACCCGACCTTCCCCACCGCTCCTGCGGACCCCGCGTTTGGAAGCCCGCGCGGGGGGCCTCCGGGGTCCTGCCCACCCAGTGCCACCGGTGACCACCCCCCCGCTCCGGGCCCGTTTCCACGTCTGCCTTCCGCGGGCAGCGCCGACCCTCCCCACGTCCTGCCGCGGGGTGCGGGGCCGATGCCGGGGCCGATGCCGGGAAGGGGACCGGCAGGGACCCCCGAGGGCCACCTCCGCTCCGCGGTGCCCCGGCGGAGCCGCTCCCCCGGCCACCGCGCTCGCTCCTTGGCGCACAAAGGGCGCAGCCCCTCCGGGGTGAATGGCGTGCGAGAGATGACAAATTCAAGGGCGGATAGTTTAAAATAAGTGTAACCGTTCCCTCGTGTTTCGTTTTTCAAGGTGCAGGGCGGCGAAGACAATTGCAAGAGTAACAAATTAAGCGTTCACTGAATCCGTCTCTGGAAAAGAAGGCAGTGGTCAAAGCGCTCAACGGGAGGTAGGAGGATGCTGAGCCCCGGACACGAACCAGCCGCCCTCCTGGAAAGCAGCAGAGTCGTGGCGTTCCACTAAAATGACAGGATCTCGGGAAATGCGCGGTGCCAAGCCCGGCCAACGGACCGAAAGCAGAACCAGGAAAAGAACCGGGACTCGTTTCCTCAAACGGTTGATAAGAGAAAGTAACTGCACAGCAATAGGTAGCACAGTGTGCACTCCTATCTCAACCAAACACTCAACTTCTGCATTTAAGTCTCTCTCTGAGATCATAAAAAATAGGACGCGATATCCTAAACAGACTAATGACATTTCACAGGTAATGCAATTTAGAAAGAAACACTTCCATGTTTTCTTTTCCAACAATGTGCATTTTTGTAAACTGCTATAAATTGCAATTCAAAAGCCCTGATCTCGCCATCCCCAATCATTTTTTATACTGATCAAATGAATGCAGATACTCCCATTTGGGAGGGGCGACATGACATTTCACTTGGCAGTTCTAAACAGGTCACAGACCTTTCACAGACCCTAAGGCAGTGGGAGGGAGCTCTTTACGAAACCGTGTAACCAAATCAAACCAATGGTTACCCCTTTTCAATACCATTGGAATGGTTTGCACAATGCTATTCACATAGCAGCAGAGAAACTGAAAGGATGGTCATCCAATGGAAATTTCTTTTCTTTTGTTTAAACTTGCAGAGCTCAAAAAATACTAGAAAACAATTACTTTTTGGATGACAAAAAGAAAAACACTCTACAGATAGCCGTACGTGTATGCCGCAGCCCTCGGCGTGCCTAGATGTTTGTGCACATATAGGCACACATATGTGCGTGGGGATGTACATTTATTGGAGATGTTGCTTTGTTTGAAACCATAGGCACAAAGACACAACATGGCTGCCCTGGAGATGACCTATTGCTTTCAAGTTGCTTGAACACATCAGAATTTCTATTGTCGAGGTTGATTAATTGAAACTGATAAGTTACCATGAATAAAGATTGTTTTTCTGTTTAATGTGGTGGGCCTGATTTGGTAAATGCTTCATTCATGTAGCCTTGCAGTGCAGCATATGGGCAAGATTCATTCAGCATCGCAAACATATACAATTTATTATGCTTGTATGGTCACAGCCAAAAGGCCTTTCTATTTTAATGACAAAGTTTGAATGAAAAATTCCATTTAAAGAGTCACTAACATTAAACGTGGGTTTGTAATTTATTCCCGCTCCCGGCTGCCGGTGAACCGAGCGCCTGGAGAAGCGCCGGCGGGAAGGGCAGTGCCGCGCTCCGGCCGCTCCGCGGACCGTCGGGGCCGGGTCCCGGCTCGCCGCGGGCGGTTGCGGACCCACGCGCGGCGGTGTCCCGAATGTCACACGCCGCCGATGACCTTGTCNGGCCCCGCAGCGGCTCCAGGTGTGGGAGAAGCAGAAGGGTTTATCTCCGGCGTAAAGGCTCACAGGAGGGTCTGTGCTGGTAGTCAAGAGTGAGGTGAAGCCCCACCACGGCCAGGAGGACTTTTTTTGCCACTTCATGATCTCCGTGATTTCCCCCGCCCGTGTTGGACAATCCGTGCTGTAAACGTTCTCAGAACACACGGCGCTCGAACTTGACCTCACTTCTGCTTAAAAGTTCGTGTCGTTTTCCCGATCCTCTACTCCCGAGTAAAGAGACTCAAAGCAACAACAAACAAAGCCTCGCCCAACGGGGAAAACCGACCAATATAAAGAGAGGAAGTAGCGAGGTCCCCCGGTCAGGAGCTCCCGTGTGCGGCAGGTCCCTGCTCCGCAGCCCGCCTTGTCCTGTGCCTGCCCATCTGAGGGACTTCTAAAACTGAACTTAACAAAATCAGCACCTTTGACAGGCAAAGTAGAGCTTATGCACCATCACAACAAAACTAATTAAATATGGGGTCGGAATTTATGAAGAATCTCTTGAAAGTGCCCTTTCAAGCAGTTTTTGAAAATATGACCTCTTAACCTCTTCTTCCTCGATTGACAGAGCAATTTGAAACAGAAACAATGTAATCTATCAAAATAAGTTGTGTTACTTCTGTAAGTCAGATATTTATGTTTGAGCTTTCTCTCGCTGACAAGCTGTAAAGGCTCACTGTTATTCTAAGGTTTTATCTCTGAGATTCCTGACTTTTCTGCTCATTAAGAGTCTGTCTACAGATTACGAAGTCAATAGATGCAAACACCGGACTGTGAGAAAAATCTCCCTGAGTACATAAAAATCAACAGCAGTGGATGCTATACAATGGAAAGCATAGATGTTTTTAGGTGTTCAGTTTTATCATCTTTAAACAAGAGTAACGAGAGCAAATATTGTGGCAAAACTTGCCTTCCAGGGTTGTGCGCTGCCTTTGGTCGTTCCTAAAGGTTGATCTTCATGTACCACCATTTATTAACGGCAGATTTAGCGAACAGTTTAATTGAAACACACTTTACAGGTGTTTTGAGTTTTCTGCACAAAACCGCAGCGCTAGTTATCAGTCCACCTACAATGTGGCGGACCTGGATGGGATGAGTGTACAGCTACTTTTACAGATTGTCCTCTGAAGGGACGACTGACCTCAGTGGAGCTTGTTCACTTCATTAAAACACTCTGAGGGATCCTGGGCCCTAGACAGGTTCCTTCAGTTGTCGAGAGATGCCTGTAGGTGCGGACTTTTAGTGTTTTCTGCCCTAACGCACCGGAGTTACGTGCACATTTTGTTAATGCTGAAAGGTATACATTCCCGATATTCTTCTGTCCGTGCTTACACATTAAAGAGTTACTGAAGTTAAAACAAGACGAAAGCCTCAGCTCCAACCCAAGGCCCAGGAGAGGGCATGAGCAGCCTGGAGCGCACAGCTGGATGAGTGGTGGCAAGCTTCTAAAAGTCGCATAGTAATTTGAATAACACCGTTTTAAACCTCTGCAAGCAGTATTATGTACCGTCTTTAAAATTTGGAGGGGGGTGGGGGGGAAGTGAAAGTATTTCCGAAACGCTGGCGTGGATGCCCGCGGGCCCGCGGTGCCCGGTTTCCGCACCGGCACTACCGCGCTCTGTAAACGGCCCGGCCGCGGGACGTTCGGGCACACGCCTCGCAGGGGAGCAGCCGAGGGGCAGGCACTTCGAAAGGAAGGGCGTTTGGGCGATCCCGTCACACGCTTGAATACACCTGCTTGTCACGTACTTTTAAAACAAAAAGGCCGCGGAAACCATCGAACAACCCTCCACGGACCGGAATTCACGCGGCCCTCGCGGAACGCCGTTCCGCCCCTGGGCTAAACCGCGGCAGCGCAGGGCGGAGGTGCGGCCGGGGCTCTGGTGACGGACGCTGGGCCGCCCCGGGGCTGGCCGCCGGCGGGACGCAGGGAGACCGAGGCCGGGGCTGCCGCGGCTGAGCTGACAGCCGCCGCCAGCGCTGGNCCGAGGCGCGGCGCGGGCGGCGGAGGGCGCGGCCCCGGGCAGCCGCGGGCGCTGGCGACGGGACCGCAGGCGGGTTGGATTCGCAGGTCTGTCCGTGCCGCCGAGACCGGCACCGTTAACGTGTTACGAGCGATGGTTTCCACGCAGGTGCGCGGAGCGCCCCGAGCCACGCGTCTGACCCTCCGTATAAACGCGCTTCACGCACCAGCTCGCTGCTTCCTTGCCGTCTGAGCGCCCGAACACGCGCGGAAGGGCTGTTCGGCTTCAGCGGAAGGGGAATCGACAAGTTCCCAGTCTTTCTGGGAACCTCTTCCCTGATGTCCCGGTCACTTTCGGAGAGAGGGGAAGTCGGTGACTTCAGGACAGCGTGTGCAACTCTCTGCGCCTGGCGCTTTACAGCTGGCACCCGATTCAGTTCTCCTGAATCAACCCGCTCTGACTACACGTGTGTTATCGTCACGCACGTGTACGTTGCTTTTTGTCTTCATGCTCAATGCAAAACAATCGCTTCCCTGCAACAACCTCCTTGCAGTAGAACATCACATGGTAGGTGTGTCGCGCACGGCTGTACTGACACCTTACAGTGGTAACTACTTCACAGAAGTAGTGAAGAAGAATTGAAATTTTTTTATTTGAAAAAGAAAATGATATAGGTAAGATGAAGAAAGGTATGTGAGCTGGAACTGCCTAGGACAAAGAAGTTTAATACCTCTTCTAAGTGTTTATAAAATCATAGACTCATAGAATGGTTGGGTTGGAAGGGACCTTAAAGCCCATTCAGTTCCAACCCCCCTGTCACCCTGGAATCATAGAGTTATAGAATGGTTTGTGTTGGAAAGGACCTTGCAGATCATCTATTTCCACCTCCCCTGCCATGGGCAGGGACACCTCCCACTAGACCAGGTTGCTCAAAGCCCCATCCAGCCTGGCCTTGAACACCTCCAGGGATGGGGCATCCACAGCTTCTCTGGGCAGCCTCTTCCAGTGCCTCACCACCCTCACAGTGAAGAATTTCTTACATTTATCTGATCTAAAATATTTTGCTTAACAGGATGCTAAACTAGAAGATTTTCTCTTTTCTCTTTAAAAATGTTTAACTTCAGACACAAATTTTAAACAAAAATATACTTGTATGGAAATAAAGGATCTCTATTGAAGCTAATAAAGTGACAGTTACTTGTACTATATTGTATTGTTGAACTTGTATATGTAGGCAGACAACTGGGGGAACTGATGCAGCATTTGAATCTCAAATTCAGGAACTTCAACAACAGATAAATGAAACAGTTCGCTTCCTAAAATTTACTTTTTTTAGATTGTCATACATTCCTAAGCCACTGTTTTTCACATCCTTGCTTATGAGGTAATTTACTTCATCAAATGTCATCAAACTTATTCTCAGTAAAAACTATGCATTTAAAGCATCTTATTTTCTTTTCAAAGAACAATTTCCCAAACACAAAAAGTTCCAAATAGTGAACTCACCTGAGATTTATTGCAGATAATTCTACCTCAGTGTATGCAACTCACTGGATTTATCGACACATATGTGGATGCAACAAAACGATAATTTCACTCATGCTTTGACACGCAGCACTGAAACTGCTCTCACTTCCACACTGTTTGCCAGTGTCATCAAAATGATGTATTTCACTATTTTAGACAAGAAATTCACATTCTTTTGGCTAAGTAAAAGTTTAAGAATTGATGCCAGTAATCTTTCCATAAGTTGACAACTTGCAATAAAATCAGTCAAGGATGTTTTAAATAGGAATCATATACCTGAAGCATTTCTGTATCTTTGCACCAGTTATGAGGGCTTAAGTATCTTGAAAAGAAATTCTAGCTTGTTTGAATCTTGACATAAAGCTGATAATTAAAAAATCAATTACATTTGAGATATAGATGTTTCTGTCTTGAACTGGGGTAGCAGTGTTCCACGCATATTTCCTTGGAAAGCTCGAACCTATTATTTTCTATTTGGAACTTACCAGACTTTCTCTCTGAACATCTGATCGGATGATCTGAAGCATGTTAAGCAAATTCTATTATTGGAAGAATAAACCCTTGCCCAGTTTTGGACAGACTTTCTACTATGTTTAATACATTCAAAAGCTTATTTCAATTTAACCTCTCTTTTCTGACTGGCATTTATTTATTTCTGTTGTTCTTTAAGAAAGGATTCAAGACTAGGAATGCAGGGAAGGCCTTTCCTCTTCCTTGGCTCATGCTTATCGTAAGCTCTGGGAAAGAACATTCCTTTTTTTCCTTTTTTTTTTTTTTTTGTTTCTCTTGAAAAATCCTTAGGGAACTGAGAAGCTGAGGTAGCAGGGCAGGTATACAGAGACCTGCAGATGCACATATCAGAAATTCAACCACAGACAAACAGTTTCTGATAACTTTCTTCTTTTGACAGGTGCCTATATAAACGTTCATATAGTCTATGACTCCAAGCAGTGCCTCTCATAAAATTCCATATATCCAGAGAAAGCTCATGCAGTCAAAATTGAATAAGTATTCTAGGACTGTCTTCCCATACGCAGCATCATATACCAACAATTCAGCAATAACGTAGGTGGAAACGAGCCATTCTGTAAAGAAGCCACTTACATCACTTGATTTCTCTCTGTACACACCGTGATAGCTGAATGTTCAAAATCTTCACAGGAATTCTGTGGTAATAATCCCATGAGAGGGGAAAGGTAAACCATTGTACAAGCATATCTTGCAATTAAAGCTATGTAGGTCAATACTCAAAGCTGAAAAGAGGCAAGGCACAGGGTTGTTTTCTTTTCTTAAAAATTTTTCATTTTCTTAGTACCTTTTGTGCCTTGTTCATTCTGCCAGCAGCAGTAGCCATGACAACAGAGGACGAACAGAAAATCCATATAACCAAATAGACTGTACACCTGATAATTCAAGCGGATATGGAAGCATGGAAGAGGTTGGTTACCAGACTATTCAACACAGAATTTATCAGTTGTCAAGAAGACACTTCACAGCGCAGAAGAGTCATTCAAAATGTCAAGGATTCCTTCAGAATATCCCATATCCTCATTCAGGGGAACCTGGAATGCAGACATCACCCACCAATACGACTCTGTAACTAGAATGACATTATATAGCATTGGCAATTACAACAACTATTTCTACAGAGCTTCAATAATGCATGCAAATGTTACACTCTACAATCTCATTAACCGTCCATGAGAAAGATAGCAACCTGTATGCAGAAGACAAAACATCACTATATGTTGGAGAAGTCTTATGCTGAGTCACAATTTTCAATATATTCCTTCTCATAACTGAATTCAAGAATTTATCCCAACTACATTTCTGTCATTTTTAAGTATCAGGGTTAGGATTGGTTTAAAGCAAATTAATCAAGAGGTTTCTTTATAATCACCTTTTCTAGTTTAGGGAGTATTTTCCTTTCAGTATAATTGATGCTGCAGTGAATATTCTTGTTTGGCTAACTAATGCCTTTTTTTTTCCCCCCCCCTCTTTTAAAAGTGCTGAAAACAAAACACATTACAACATCAAAGAAAACCAGTCCCTGGGGTGGCATGCAGAAACTCAGTTTCTCAGGCATAAGAAGCATTTTCCAGCGAAAGAATTCGGATTATAGGAATATTTCCCACTACTACTCAGTGAAAAACAGTATGCTTCTTAAAACTAAGAAGTCAGAGCAAGGCATACTAGCATTTTGTGCTTCAGGCTGCTGTGACACTGGAGGTGGGTCCCACGCACAGTGGGATCTGTTTGTGCTCCACCCCAGTCAGTCACCCTGGGTACTCCAACAAGTTCCAAAAGTGACCTGGACTCAACTTTGAACCTTGGCAAGTATGAGGTATAACATAACTTAGAGCAGACATTTACAAAGTATCTATGTATAAATAGCTTCAAGTAACATAAACACTGAACATCAGAACAGAATGAGCAGACAAGCTGATCTCGTTAAGGAGTGAATTAATTGCTGAAGTATTTCAGAAATAAGAACATTCTCAATCTCAGTCTTTTCCTTTGTGCTCCACGTTGTCCTGCTGAAGATAGCAACAACTCTTTCAAACCACTAGCAAAAAAATGCTAACATTGTGGCTGAAAACACAGTTTCTTTCTACTTAAACAGCCACAATTCAGCTGATCACCTTTCAGTATCTTTAAAAAAAATCCACATTTTTTTCTTCATTCAGCCAATATTCAGTATGAGTGATAGGTTTGAAGAACTAAAACAAGTCCATATTACTACTCTGCAAACTCTGCAAACTCAAACATGCCTCTGGTTTGTTAAACGAGAATCAGGGAGATTGCCCACGGGTTCTTGATCACACTTAAATGCAATTACATTTATGTTTTGCTGTGCCTAGTTTGAAGCCCCATGGCTTCTCTCTTCCACTGAGACTTTGGTAAGCAAAATATTGCAAAGACTTTTCAAATAACATCTGGTTCCTGGATATGGGATGAGTCAGAGGCTGCACTTGGACCACCGAGTGCAATCACAGGCTCTGCTCTTCCTCTGTTCACCATCTGTGAGAAACTCAGGTGGAAATTATCGTAGTAATGGTGGCAGAAGGAAGCTAACAACCAGTCAAGAAACTCTCCAGATCAGTCTCAAAGACTAGCAGTTTTCTGCACATACCTGAGGCTGGGGAAAGGACAAAAAGAATGAAGACAGTTCCAAGTCCTTTCACACAGATGAACTGTCATATTTTTTTGAGAGAAAAGGAGGGAAAGAAGAAACAGCCTGCAAACCTCAGTCAGGCATACAAAACTGTCCTTCGCAAGAAGAGGTGACTCCTCTGTCAGAGTCACTTTCTAAACATGAAAGACAAGGGCCAGAGCTTGCCACAAAAGAAACCTCAAACTGCCTGTATTTGCCAAGATCCGTTTGGGTGATCCAGTGAGAGAAGGACCTCATGTAGGCAAGACTGCTAGAAGACTGCACTCTGCTTGCACTGAAAGGATCAAACTGAATTACTGTGTGACTTCCTCTATTAACAATAAACAAACAGTATGAAAAAGCAATAGTGCACAGCAATGTTTTTAATCTTGGTCCTATTAAAAAAAAAAATCAGTCGTTTATAACCCAGTTTTCAAGTCTATTTAATTGTATCTTATTTAATTTCATAATTGTTTACTTGTACTTAGTGTTATCTGTTGAATATAACAAATACAGCTTCATACACACTACATAGTTCTACCTAATGTATTTTGTATTGGGTTCATGAGGAGACTTGCAAAATAAGATCGCTCTTGTTTTGAATGATACAACATTTGGCTCAAACTCCCAAAACATTGGCGATTACCAAGAGATGTTAGTAACAGTGGCTAGTTGAACAAATTCCTGCTTGGTAGGTATCTGAAAGTGTTATGCATTTGTTAGACAGTCTTTGTAGGGTAAAGGAAACAAATACTGTTTTATTGTGTGAAGCCTCCAGTCTCTGAAGCTATCAGACTTTTATCTGCGTATCAAGAACACACACCACCCCATATGCAACTAGAAGAGCCATCAAAACACAAACATCCCAAACATCCCTACTTACTTAGTCAAAGTAGAATATTTTCTTGAGGGCTCCCTCCAAGTCTTCTGGTCCTGTATCTTGAATAACAGAATTGTGTTTCTGAGACAAATGTAAATTTGGCAATAAAGAACTCTTCCTTCCCTACCCTCAAAGACTCCTCCATTTGTATTCTAGGTGAGATAAAATAGTCACCTCCAGCAAGAATACCGTGAAATGTAATAGATCCAAGTCCTTTTGAAAGTAACCAACTTTGTTCTCTTTAATTTCATGACTGTCTTGGCCTTCTGCATGGGGAAAAATTTTTACAGACTGACACTGAATGCATGCTCCAAAAACATACAGAACTAACTTAACTCTTTTTTTCATAGCCTCAACAAACAGCTGACTAGAAGTAGGAAAAAGAAGATAGTTCCTCAGAGGAGGCAAAATACTGTGACATACAACATATCTCTTTCTTCATGGTTGCCCTTATCACTGTTATTTATCAATCACAGCACAGTTAATGCTAGCTGAAAAACAGTAGAGACAACAAAATGTTTCCAGGATCAAGATTGTCCTAGGGATCAAACTTGTCAGAACAATCACCACACTCATGATATCTCTAACTCATCGCAAAATAGAAGTAGTATGTACATACAGAATCAGAAGAACTGGAGAAAAGCTACAGAAGCAGAACGCAAGGAGTAGAGCAATGCTCTAAAAGTAAAAGCTTGTTTGTTGAAGTATGTAACAAAACTACAGAGAAATATTGAAATTATATTCATGCATTAAGAGATCCAAATGTAGAAAAGCAATTCTCTCTACTTACGTAGTCAGTGAGAAATACATACAAAGAATTACTTACAAGAAAACTTTTAAGAGCACATGCTTGGTTTTAGACACAAGAACAAATACCTGAATTAAACAGCGCTATCCACATACTTCATATTAATCAGATGTTTTTAAACATCTTGCTGGAGAAGGAATCATAAGGTGTGGGTACAGAAACTGCGATACTGTATATCAATCAAACAAAAAACCCTCAGAATGGTCCTGCTTTTTAAATAAACCACTAACTAGCATTCTAAGAGATACAGTGAACAGTATTGTGCTTAATGGCTCTTACTCTTTTTATTTTTTAATACCAGAGATATTGAAAAGAAGAAAGATTAGCATTATAGTTTTGCTGCATTATTGAAGCATGGTTTTGATAGAGGTTAAAAAAGTTCTTATAATGTTCTTCAAATACAGTTTCATGGTGATACTAGAATTCAGCATTGAAATGGCATTAACTTCATCTCTTTTTTCATGGGAAGAGATGACAGTACATCAAACTCTTGTAAAGTTTTACAAGAAAAAGAGATCTGGAAAATATGGTCATGTGCAAATATATACTAAGCAGTTAGAAATAAATAATTCAACTGCAGAGTAGGTTACGATGCATCAAAAATTTCAGACTCACCATCTTCAAATGCAGTCAATTTTTGTTGTGTCTAGATGCCTAGGAAATTCATCTTTGTCTTCTTTTTGCTCTTCAGTAGACTGGGAATATACCGGCGGCTAGAGGAGAAATATTTTCTTGTTAAGTAAGTATGACTAGAAGATATTGGTTTACTGTAAGTTGGCTTTCTAGTTATTTAGTCACATTCATCTAAAAATCCATGAAAAATAAATACAATTAAAACTGTTCTTAAAACAAAAAAAAACTAGAACTCTAATAAATACAGAAATGAGACGTGTAAACAATTTCGATACTTAGCTTAGTAATGAGTTCCTGTGAAAAAACAAAAACAAAAGTATAAGGTATTTCTGCTGAGTTTTGAGAACTGGAATTGCTTCATACATGCCTTTTTAGTAGGATAGAGCATGAGGAATTGAATATTTGCATGTATATTTACAGAAATTCTCTATGTATGTATGTATCTATTTAATGTAAAAAAATCTGACCAGCAACTTGCTAGGACATGAATAAGGCACATTTCTATGATCTTCCTTAAGAAACTAGCTTTAGTTAGTTCAGTAATTTACTCTAATGAAAGTCATGTAATCACGGATACAGTGAATTTGACTGCTGTTAGAAATATTGACACACTACTATCTTATGTAGACTTTTATTATCCGTAATTTTAATCCCTTTTGTTTTTATGAAAAGTAATATTCTTTTTAAATAATTCCACCTTTTTAAAGAATTGATAATATATTTTCCTGTTCTTTTCCAAGAGAAGCATGTGAAAATCAATTCATCCTTTGCTAACTGCAGAGACTTGTTTAGAGAATTGAAGAGATGCTTCAGGATGCTTTTCACTGAAAACTGTTCTTTATTAACTTTATGTGAAATGATGGTTAAAATGGAAAGTTCAGATTATTTTCGTAACCTTGTAATCTTTTTTGTAATTACCTATAGCAGCCTGAACAATATCTTATTCTCCCCTATTCTTTACTTAAATACAATATAGACCTTAATGTTCACATTATGTTAGATGTCAGAATTTCAAACAATAATCTCAGTTGAGTGACATATCCTTCTCATAAAGATTATATCTGTGCTCACAGATTAGGTGTATAATTCTCCCTTCCCTGAAGTAATCTGATAAGCCACCCACTGAGGTTGAGGTATTAGGCTTAAAAGGAAGCAAGACCAGATAAACCGTTACTGGTTGGGCAACTGTACTGTTCATAACTTTAGAATCCCATTCACTTCTCATTTAAATCACTGTGATTTTCCCATTTATTTTAGTACTAGATGAATCAGGCTTATATTGGTCTTGTTACTCACTGGGACAATGCTATGTCAGTTCATATTCTGGTAGTTACAGTTGCAGCCACAAAGATTTATTTATTTTTCAAAATTACACTGGCTTTAAAACTGAATCTGGCTTGCTTTACACAAATTTTTGTTATTGTATGCATTTGACAACAAAAAATTCAAAAGACTTCAATATGTCACGCATAAAACACATAAAATGTGTTTAATCAAAATTCATATTGTAGAGAAACAGGAAATTCCATATATCTGTCTCTGCAGCAAGTCATTGTACGACATTAAGAAACTCCCACTGAAACAATCTTCCATTATGCAAATGATACATGTTGACTCTTGGATATATAAAAATCCCCTCTTATGCTTTGCAAAATTATCAAAAATGCTATCACTATTTACTTCAGAACATATTTAAACATTTATGTTTAGAAAAAAAAATACATACCGAAGTTGAAGGTAAATATAATCCAGCTTTGAATCTGTTCATA